>JAVLSZ010000010.1:73392500-73623095 GCA_032313775.1 Urocyon cinereoargenteus | reverse complement strand
CTAGGCTATGGGTTAGGGTTACGGTTAGTGTTTTGGTACGGGTTAGTGTTAGGGTTAGGTTACAGGATAGGGTTGGGTACGGGTTAGGTCAGGGTTACGGTTAGGTTTAGCATACGGTTTAGGGTTAGGGTTAGCGTCAGGGTTAGGGTTAGGGTTAGGGTACGAGTTAGGGTTAAGTTTAGGTTTAGGGTACGGTTTAGGGTTAGGGTTAGGGTTAGGGTACGGGTTAGGTTTAGGTTACAGTTTAGGGTACGGGTACGGGTTAGGGTTAGGTTTAGGGTACGGGTTAGGGTTAGAGTTAGGGTTAGGGTTAGAGTACGGGTTAGGCTTAAGGTTAGGTTAAGGGTTAGATTATGGGTTAGGGTTAGGTTTAGGGTACGGGATAGGTTTAGCGTACTGCTTAAGTTTAGGGTTAGTGTTAGGTTTAGGTTACGGGTTAGGGTTAGGGTACGGGTTAGGGTTAGGTTTAGGGTGCGGGTTAGCGTTAGGGTTAGGATTAGTGTAAGGGTTAGGGTTAGTTTTAGGGTCAGGGTTATGGTTAGGGTTAGTGTTAGGGTACGGGTTAGGGTTAGGGTACAGTTTAGGGTACTGGTATGGGTTAGGGTTAGGGTTAGGGTTAGGGTACGGGTTACATTTATGTTTAGGGTACGGGTTAGGGTTATGGTTAAGGTTAGGGTTAGGGTTAGGGTATGAGTTAGGGTTAGATTACGGTTAAGGGTTTTGGTTTGGGTTAGGGTTCGGGTTAAGTTTAGGGTGCGGGTTAGGGTTAGGTTTAGTTTTAGGGTTAGGGTTAGCGTTAGAGTTAGCATTAGTGTAAGGGTTATAGTTAGTTTTAGGGTCAGGGTTAGGGTTAGGCTTAGTGTTAGGGTACGGGTTAGATTTACCTTTTGGGTACGGGTTAGGGTAAGGGTTAGGGTTAGGGTTAGGGTTAGGGGTTAAGGTTAGAGTTAGGATTAGGGTACGGGTAGGGTTAGGGTACGGGTTAGGGTTAGAGTTAGGGATCGGGTTAGGGTTAGTGTACGGTTTAGATTAGGTTTAGGGTTAGGTTTAGTGTTAGGGTTACGACAGAGGTTAGGGTTAAGTTTGGGGTATGGGATAGGGTTATTGTACGTGTTAAGTCTAGATTTGGTTTAGGTTTAGTGTGCGGGTTAGGGTAAGTTTTAGGGTATGTGTTAGGGTTAGGGTTTGGGTACGGGTTAGCGTTATGTTTAGGGTTAGGGTACGTGTTAGGTTTAGGGTTAGGGTTAGGGTACTGTTTACGGTTAGGGTACGGGTTAGGGTTAGGGTTAAGGTCAGGGTTAGCATTAGGGTTAGGGTACGGTTTAGGGTTACTGTACGGGTTAGGGTTATGGTTATGGTTAGGCTTAGGGTTAGCATTATAGTACGGGTTAGGGTTAGTGTTAGGGTTAGTTTTAGGGTTAGGGTTAGGGTTAGAGTACGGGTTAGGGTTAGTGTTGGGGTTAGGGTTAGGGTTAGGGTTACTGTACGGATAGGGTTAGGGTTAGGTTTAGGTACGGGTTAGGGTTAGGGTTAGGGAACGGGTTAGGGTTAGGTTTAGGTGTGGGTTAGGGTTAGGGTTAGGGTTTGGGTTAGGGTTAGGTTTAGGGTCAGGGTTAGGGTGAGGGATAGGGTTATGGTACGGGTTAGGGTTAGGTTTGGGGTTAGGGTACAGGTTAGTTTTAGGGTTAGGGTACGGTTCAGGGTTACAGTTAAGGTTAGGGTTAGGATATGGGTTACAGTTAGGGTACGGGTAAGGTTTATGGTTAGGGTTAGGTTTAGGTTTAGGTTGCGGGTTAGGGTTTGGGTTAGGGTTAGTGCTAGGTTATGGGTTAGGGTTACTGTTAGGGTTTGATACGGGTTAGGTCAAGGGCTAGGGTTAGGTTTAGGGTATGGGTAATGGTTAGGGTTAGGTTTAGGTTTAATGTTAGGGAATGGGTTATGCTTAGGGTATGGCTTAGTGTTAAGGATAGGGTAGGGTTAAGGTTAGGGTTAGGGTATGAGTTAGGGTTAGGGTTAGGTTTAGGGTACGGGTTAGGGTTAGGATTAGGTTTAGAGTACGGGTTAGGTTTAGGGTACGGGTTACGGTTAGTGTTAGGGTCAGGGTTAGGTTTAGGGTTAGGGTACATGTTAGGTTTAGTGTTAGGGTACGGGTTAGGTTTAGTGTTATGGTACGGGTTAGGGTTATAGTACGGTTTAGGGTTAGGGTGAGGGTTAGGGTTAGGGTTAGAGTATGGTTAGGGTTAGGGTTAGGGTTAGAGTACGGGTTAGGGTTAGTGTTTTGTTAGGTTTAGGATTAGGGTTAGTGTACGGGTTAGTGTACGGGTTAGGGTTAGGGTTAGGTTTAGAGTGCGGGGTAGGGTTATTGTTAGGGTTAGGGTTAGGGTTAATGTACGGGTTAGGCTTAGGTTTAGGTTTAGGGTTAGAATACGGGTTAGGGTTAGGTTCAGGGTACAGGATAGGGTTAGCGTACGGGTTAAGTTTAGGGTTAGGGGTAGGTTAAGGTTAGGGTTAGGGCTAGGGTACTGGTTACGGTTAGGTTTAGGGTGCGGGTTAGGGTTAGAGTTAGGATTAGTGTAAGGGTTAGGGTTAGGTTTAGGGTCAGGGTTAGGGTTAGGGTTAGAGTTAGGGTACGGTTTAGTGTTAGGGTTGGGGTTAGGGTACGCGTTAGTGTTAAGTATGGGGTTAGGTTACGGGTTAGTTTTAGGGTTAGGGTACAGGTTAGGGTTATGGTTAAGATTAGGGTTAGGGTTAGGGTATGGGTTTGGGTTAGGTTACCGTTAAGGGTCATGGTTTTGGTTAGGGTTCGGGTTAAGTTTAGGGTGCGGGTTAGGGTTAAGTTTAGTGTTAGGTTTAGGTTTAGAGTACGGGTTTGGGTTAGTGTTAGGGTATGGGTTAGGTTTACCTTTTGGGTACGGGTTAGGGAAGGGTTAGGTTTAGGGTTAGGGTTTAGGGTTATAGATAGGGTTAGGCTACGGGTAGGGTTAGGGTACGGGTTAGGGTTAGGGTTTGGGTTAGGGTTAGTGTACGGGTTAGGGTTAGGTTTAGGGTTAGTGTTAGGGTTAGGGTTGCGATACGGGTAGGGTTAAGGTTGGGGTATGGGATAGGTTTAGTGTACGTGTTAGGTCTAGGGTTAGGGTTAGGTTTAGTGTGCGGGTTAGGGTTAGGGTTAGAGTACGTGTTAGGGTTAGGGTTTGGTTACGGTTTAGCGTTACGTTTAGGGTTGGGTACGGGTTAGGTTTAGGGTTAGGGTTAGGGTACTGTTTAGGGTTAGGGTATGGGTTAGGGTTAGGTCAGGGTTAGGTTTAGGGTTAGGGTTAGGGTATCCGTTAGGGTTACTGTACGGGTTAGGGTTATGGTTAGGGTAAGGGTTAGGGTTAGCGTTATAGTACGGGTTAGGGAGAGAGTTAGGGTTAGGTTTAGGGTTAGAGTACGGGTTACGGTTAGTGTAAAGTTTAGGGTTAGGGTTAGAGTACGGGTTAGGGTTAGAGTACGGGTTAGGTTTAGGGTTAGGGTTAGGGTTAGAGTACGGGTTAGCGTTAGTGTTAGTGTTAGGGTTAGGGTTAGGTTAGTGTACGGATAGGGTTAGGGTTAGGTTTAGTGTACGGGTTAGGGTTAGTTTTAGGATATGGTATATGGTTAGTGTACGGGTTAAGTTTAGGGTTAGTCTTAGGTTTAGGTGACGGGTTAGGGTTAGGGAACGGGTTAGGGTTAGGTTTAGGTGCGGGTTAGAGTTAGGGTTAGGGTTAGGGTTTGTTATAGGGTTACGTTTAGGGTCAGGATTAGGGTTAGGGATAGGGTTATGGTACGGGTTAGGGTTAGGTTTGGGGTTAGGTAACAGGTTAGTTTTAGGGTTAGGGTATGGGTCAGGGATACGGTTAAGGTTATGGTTAGGGTTAGGGTATGGGATAGGGTTAGGGTACGGGTGTTATGGTTAGGGTTAGGGTTAGGGTTAGTTTTAGGGTGCGGGTTAGGGTTAGGGTTAAGGTTAGTGCTAGGTTATGGTTTAGGGTTACTTTTAGGGTTTGGGTACGGGTTCGGTTAGGGATAGTTTACGGGATAGGGTTCGTAAGGGTTAGGTCAAGGGTTAGGGTTAGGTTTCGGTTACGGGTTAGGGTTAGGGTTAGGTTTAGGGTTAGTGTTAGGGTATGGGTTAGGCTTAGAGTTCGGGTTAGGGTTAAGGTTAGGGTCAAGGTTAGGTTTAGGGTTAGGGTACTAGTTAGGGGTAGGGTTAGGTTTAGGGTACGGGTTAGGGTTAGGGTTAGGGTTTGGGTTAGGTTTAGTGTACGGGTTAGGGTTAGGGTTGGGTTAGGGTACGGGTTAGTTTTAGGGTTGGGCTACGGGTCAGGGTTACTGTTAAGGTTAGGGTTAGGGTTAGGCTATGGGTTAGTGTTAGGGTACGGGTAAGGGTTATGGTTAGGGTTAGGGTTAGGTTTAGGTTGAGGGTGCGGTTTAGGGTTAGGGTTAGGGTTAGTGCTAGGCTATGGGTTAGGGTTACGGTTAGGGTTTTGGTACGGGTTAGGGTTAGGATTAGGTTACAGGATAGGGTTGGATATGGTTTAGGTCAAGGGTTACGGTTAGGTTTAGCGTACGGTTCAGGGTTAGTGTTAGCGTCAGGGTTAGGGTTAGGGTTAGGGTACGAGTTAGGGTTAGGTTTAGGTTTAGGGTACGGTTTAGGGTTAGGGTTAGGGTTAGGGTACGTGTTAGGTTTAGGGTACAGTTTAGGGTACGGGTATGGGTTAGGGTTAGGGTTAGGGTACGGGTTAGGGTACAGGTTAGGGTTAGGGTTGGGGTTGGATACGGGTTAATTTTAGGGTTAGGGTACGGGTTAGGGTTACAGTTATGGTTAGGGTTAGGGTTAGGTTATGAGTTAGGGTTAGATTACGGTTAAGGGTTTTGGTTTGGGTTAGGGTTCGTGTTAAGTTTAGGGTGCGGGTTAGGGTTAGGTTTAGGTTTAGGGTTAGGGTTAGCATTAGGGTTAGTATTAGTGTAAGGGTTAGGGTTAGTTTTAGGGTTAGGGTTAGGGTTAGGGTTAGTGTTAGGGTACGGGTTAGGGTTAGGGTTGGGGTTAGGGTATGGGTTAGTTTTAGGCTTAGTGTACGGTTTAGGGTTATGGTTAAGGTTAGGGTTAGGGTTAGGATATGAGTTAGGGTTAGATTACGGTAAGGGTTTTGGTTTGGGTTAGGATTCAGGTTAAGTTTAGGGTGCGGGTTAGGGTTAGGTTTAGGTTTAGGGTTAGGGTTAGAACACGGGTTTGGGTTAGTGTTAGGGTACGGGTTAGATTTACCGTTTGGGTATGGGTTAGGGTTAGGGTTAGGGTTAGGGTTAGGGGTTAGGGTTAGAGTTAGGATTAGGCTACGGTAGGGTTAGGGTACGGGTTAGGGTTAGAGTTAGGGATCGGGTTAGGGTTAGTGTACAGTTTAGATTTAGGTTTTGGGTAAGGTTTAGTGTTAGGGTTATGATACGGGTTAGGGTTAAGGTTGGGGTATGGGACAGGGTTAGTGTACGTGTTAGGTCTAGGGTTAGGTTTAGGTTTAGGTTTAGTGTGCGGGTTAGGGTTAGGTTTAGGGTATGAGTTAGGGTTAGGGTTTGGGTATGGGTTAGCGTTACGTTTTGGGTTAGGGTACGTGTTAGGTTTAGGGTTAGTGTTAGGGTACCGTTTACGGTTAGGGTACGGGTTAGGGTTAGGGTTAGGTCAGGGTTAGCATTAGGGTTAGGGTACGGTTTAGGGTTACTGTACGGGTTAGGGTTATGGTTATGGTTAGGGTTAGGGTTAGCGTTATAGTACAGGTTAGGATTAGAGTTAGGTTAGGTTTAGGGTTAGAGTACGGGTTAGGGTTAGTGTTACGGTTAGGTTTAGGGTTAGTGTTAGGGTTTGAGTACGTGTTAGGGTTAGTGTTGGTGTTAGGGTTAGGGTTAGGGTTAGTGTATGGATAGGGTTAGGGTTAGGTTTAGGGTTAGGGTACTGGTTAGGGTTAGGTTTAGGATACGGGATAGGATTAGCGTACGGGTAAAGTTTAGGGTTAGGGTTAGGTTTAGGTTACGGTTAGGGTTAGGGAACGGGTTAGGGTTAGGTTTAGGTGCGAATTAGGGTTAGGTTTAGGGTTAGGGTTAGGGTTAGGGTTTGGGTTAGGGTTAGGTTTAGGGTCAGGGTTATGGTTAGGGATAGGGTTATGGTAAGGTTTAGGGTTTGGTTTGGGGTTAGGGTACAGGTAGTTTTAGGTTTAGGGTACGGGTCAGGGTTACAGTTAAGGTTAGGGTTAGGGTTTGGATATGGGTTACGGTTAGGGTACGTGTAAGAGTTATGGTTAGGGTTAGTGTTAGGTTTATGTTTAGGGTGCGGGTTAGGGTTTGGGTTGGGGTTAGTGCTAGGTTATGGGTTAGGGTTACTGTTAGGGTTTGGTACGGGTTAGGTCAAGGGCTAGGTTTAGGTTTAGGGTACGGGTAATGGTTAGGGTTAGGTTTAGAGTTAGTGTTAGGGTATGGGTTAGGCTTAGGGTACGGTTTAGGGTTAAGGTTAGAGTAGGGTTAGGGTTAGGTTTAGGGTATGAGTTAGGGTTAGGGTTAGGTTTATGGTACAGCTTAGGGTTAGGATTAGGGTTAGAGTAGGGGTTAGGTTTAGGGAACGGTTTACGGTTAGTGTTAGGGTCAGGATTAGGGTTAGGGTTAGGGTACATGTTAGGTTTAGGGTTAGGTTACGGGTTAGGGTTAGTGTTATGGTACGGGTTAGGGTTATAGTACGGGTTAGTGTTAGGGTGAGGGTTAGGGTTAGGGTTAGAGTATGGTTAGAGTTAGGGTTAGGGTTAGAGTACGGTTTAGGGTTAGTGTTAGGTTAGGTTTAGGGTTAGGGTTAGTGTACGGGTTAGGGTTAGGGTTAGGGTTAGGTTTAGAGTGCGGGGTAGGGTTAGTGTTAGGGTTAGGGTTAGGGTTAATGTACGGGTTAGGCTTAGGATTAGGTTTAGGGTTAGAATACGGGTTAGGGTTAGGTTCAGGGTACAGGATAGGGTTAGCGTATGGGTTAAGTTTAGGGTTAGGGTTAGGTTAAGGTTACGGGTTAGGGCTAGGGTATGGGTTACGGTTAGGTTTAGGGTGAGGGTTAAGGTTAGGGTTAGGATTAGTGTATGGGTTAGGGTTAGGTTTAGGGTCAAGGTTAGGGTTAGGGTTAGATTTGGGGTACGGTTTAGGGTTAGGGTTGGGGTTAGGGTATGCATTAGTGTTATGTTTGGCGTTAGGGTACAGGTTAGTTTTAGGGTTAGGGTACAGGTTAGGGTTATGGTTAAGGTTAGGGTTAGTGTTACGGTATGGGTGGGTTAGGTTACCGTTAAGGATTATGGTTTTGGTTAGGGTTCGGGTTAAGTTTAGGGTGCGGGTTAGGGTTAGGTTTAGGGTTAGGGTTAGGGTTAGAATAGGGTTTTGGGTTAGTGTTAGGGTACGGGTTAGGTTTACCTTTTGGGTACGGGTTAGGGAAGGGTTAGGTTTAGGGTTAGGGTTTAGGGTTATAGATAGGGTTAGGCTACGGGTAGGGTTAGGGTATGGGTTAGGGTTAGGGTTCGGGTTAGGGATAGTGTACAGTTTAGGGTTATGTTTAGGGTTAGGGTTAGGGTTAGGGTTACGATACGGGTTAGGGTTAAGGTTGGGGTATGGGATAGGTTTAGTGTACGTGTTAGGTCTAGGGTTAGGGTTAGGTTTAGTGTGCGGGTTAGGGTTAGGGTTAGAGTACGTGTTAGGTTTAAGGTTTGGTTACGGGTTAGCGTTACGTTTAGGGTTGGGTACGGGTTAGGTTAGGGTTAGGGTTAGGGTTAGGGTACTGTTTAAGGTTAGGGTACGGGTTAGGGTTAGGTCAGGGTTAGGTTTAGGGTTAGGGTTAGGGTATCCGTTAGGGTTACTGTACGGGTTAGGCTTATGGTTAGGGTTAGGGTTAGGTTTAGCGTTATAGTACGGGTTAGGGTTAGAGTTAGGGTTAGGTTTAGGGTTAGAGCACGGGTTACAGTTAGTGTTAAGTTTAGGGTTAGGGTTAGAGTACGGGTTAGGGTTAGAGTACGGGTTAAGGTTAGGTTTAGGGTTAGGGTTAGGGTTAGAGTACGGGTTAGGGTTAGTGTTAGTGTTAGGGTTAGGGTTAGTGTACGGATAGGGTTAGGGTTAGGTTTAGTGTACGGGTTAGGGTTAGGTTTAGGATATGGGATATGGTTAGTGTATGGGTTAAGTTTAGGGTTAGGCTTAGGTTTAGGTGACGGGTTAGGGTTAGGGAACGGGTTAGGGTTAGGTTTAGGTGCGGGTTAGAGTTAGGGTTAGGGTTAAGGTTTGGTATAGGGTTACGTTTAGGGTCAGGATTAGCGTTAGAGATAGGGTTATGGTACGGGTTAGGGTTAGGTTTGGGGTTAGGGTACAGGTTAGTTTTAGGGTTAGTGTACGGGTCAGGGATATGGTTAAGGTTATGGTTAGTGTTAGGGTATGGGTTAGGGTTAGGGTACGGGTAAGTGTTATGGTTATGGTTAGGGTTAGGGTTAGTTTTAGGGTGCAGGTTAGGGTTAGGGTTAGGGTTAGTGCTAGGTTATGGTTTAGGGTTACTCTTAGGGTTTGGGTATGGGTTAGGGTTAGGGATACGTTACGGGATAGGGTTGGTAAGGGTTAGGTCAAGGGTTAGGGTTAGGTTTCGGGTACGGGTTAGGGTTAGGGTTAGGTTTAGGGTTAGTGTTAGGGTATGGGTTAGGCTTAGAGTACGGGTTAGGGTTAAGGTTAGGGTCAAGTTTAGGGTTAGGGTTAGGGTACGATATAGGGTTAGGGTTAGGTTTAGGGTACGGGTTAGGGTTAGGATTAGGGTTAGGGTACGGGTTAGGTTTAGGGTACGGGTTACGGTTAGGGTTAGGGTCAGGCTTAGGGTTAGGGTTAGGGTACAAGTAGGGTTAGGGTTAGGATATGGGTTAGGGTTAGGGTTATGGTACGGGTTAGGGTTACAGTACGGGTTAGGGTTTGGGTGAGGGTTAGGGTTAGAGTATGGTTAGGGTTGGGGTTAGGGTTAGGGTTAGGGTTAGAGTACAGGTTAGGGTTAGGGTTAGGATTAGGGTTAGGTTTAGGGAACGAGTTAGGGTTAGGGTTACGTTTAGGGTATGATTTATGGTTAGTGTTAGGGTCAGGGTTATTGTTAGGATACGAGTTAGGGTTAGGGTTAGGGTACGGGTAGGGTTAGGTTTATGTTACGATTTAGGGTTACAGTACGGGTTAGGTTAAGTTGAGGGTTAGGGTTAGGGTTAGAGTACGTTTAGGGTTAGGGTTAGGGTTAGAGTACGGGTTAGGGTTAGTGTTAGGGTTAGGGAAATGGTTAGGGTTAGGGTACGGGTTAGAGTTAGGTTTAGGGTTAGGGATAGGGTACGGGGTAGAGTTAGGTTTAGGGTACGGGCTAGGGTTAGCGTACGGGTTAAAATTAGGTTTAGGGTTAGGTTTAGGTTACGGGTTAGGGCTAGGGTACGGGTTAGGGTAAGGTTTAGGTGAGCGTTAGGTTTAGCATTAGGGTTAGTGTCCGGGTTAGATTTAGGGTTAGGGTACGTGTCAGGGTTACGGTTAAGGTAAGGGTTAGGGTTAGGGTATGGGTTAGTGTTAGGGTACGGGTAAGGGTTTTGGTTAGGGTTCGGGTTAGGTTTAGGTTTAGGGTTTGGTTTAGGGTTAGAGTTAGTGTTACCGCCAGGCTATGGGTAAGGGTCACGGTTAGGGATTTGGTATGGGTTAGGGTTAGGGTTAGGTTACGGGATAGGCTGGGTACGGGTTAGGTCAAGGGTTACGGTTAGGTTTAGAGTACGGTTTAGGGTTAGGGTTAGTAGCGTCAGGGTTAGGGTTAGGGTTAGGGTTACGGTACGCTTTAGGGTTACTGTACGGGTTCGGGTTATGGTTAGGGTTAGGGTTAGAGTTAGCGTTATAGTACGGGTTAGGGTTAGAGTTAGGGTTAGGTTTAGGTTTAGGGTTAGTGTACGGATAGGGTTAGGGTTAGGGTTATGGTTAGGGTTATGGTTAGGGTACGGGTTAGGGTTAGGTTTAGGGTCAGGGTTAGGGTTAGGTATAGGGTTATGGTACGGGTTATTGTTAGGTTTGGGGTTAGGGTACAGGTTAGTTTTAGGGTTAGGGTATGGGTCAGGGTTACGGTTAAGTTTAGGGTTAGGTTTAGGGTTAGGGTTAGGGTATGGGTTAGGTTTAGGGTACGGGTTAGGGTTAAGGTTAGGGTCAGGGTTAGGGTTAGGGTTAGGGTACGAGCTAGGGTTAGGGTTACATTTAGGGTACGGTTTAGGGTTAGTGTTAGGGTCAGGGTTAGGGTTAGTGTATGAGTTAGGGTTAGGGTTAGGGTACGGGTTAGGGTTAGGGTTATGTTACGAGTTATGGTTACAGTACGGGTTAGGTTTAGGGTGAGGGTTAGGGTTAGGGTTAGAGTATGGTTAGGGTTAGGGTTAGGGTTAGGATTAGAATATGGGTTAGTGTTAGTGTTAGGGTTAGGGAAAGGGTTAGGGTTAAGGTTAGGGTACGGGGAAGAGTTAGAGTTAGGGTTAGGGTTAGGGTATGAGTTAGGGTTAGGTTTAGTGTACGGGCTAGGGTTAGCGTACGGGTTAAGATTAGGTTTAGCATTAGGTTTAGGTTACGGGTTAGGTTTAGGGTACGGGTTAGGGTTAGGTTTAGGTGAGGGTTAGGGTTAGGGTTAGGGTACGGGTTAGTTTTAGGGTTGGGGTATGGGTCAGGGTTACTGTTGAGGCTAGGGTTAGGGTTAGGCTATGGGTTAGTGTTAGGGTACGGGTAAGGATTATGGTTAGTGTTAGGGTTAGGTTTAGGTTGAGGGTGCGGTTTAGGGTTAGTGTTAGTTTTAGTGCTAGGCTATGGGTTAGGGTTACGGTTAGTGTTTTGGTACGGGTTAGTGTTAGGGTTAGGTTACAGGATAGGGTTGGGTACGGGTTAGGTCAGGGTTACGGTTAGGTTTAGCATACGGTTTAGGGTTAGGGTTAGCGTCAGGGTTAGGGTTAGGGTTAGGGTACGAGTTAGGGTTAAGTTTAGGTTTAGGGTACGGTTTAGGGTTAGGGTTAGGGTTAGGGTACGGGTTAGGTTTAGGTTACAGTTTAGGGTACGGGTACGGGTTAGGGTTAGGTTTAGGGTACGGGTTAGGGTTAGAGTTAGGGTTAGGGTTAGAGTACGGGTTAGGCTTAAGGTTAGGTTAAGGGTTAGATTATGGGTTAGGGTTAGGTTTAGGGTACGGGATAGGTTTAGCGTACTGCTTAAGTTTAGGGTTAGTGTTAGGTTTAGGTTACGGGTTAGGGTTAGGGTACGGGTTAGGGTTAGGTTTAGGGTGCGGGTTAGCGTTAGGGTTAGGATTAGTGTAAGGGTTAGGGTTAGTTTTAGGGTCAGGGTTATGGTTAGGGTTAGTGTTAGGGTACGGGTTAGGGTTAGGGTACAGTTTAGGGTACTGGTATGGGTTAGGGTTAGGGTTAGGGTTAGGGTACGGGTTACATTTATGTTTAGGGTACGGGTTAGGGTTATGGTTAAGGTTAGGGTTAGGGTTAGGGTATGAGTTAGGGTTAGATTACGGTTAAGGGTTTTGGTTTGGGTTAGGGTTCGGGTTAAGTTTAGGGTGCGGGTTAGGGTTAGGTTTAGTTTTAGGGTTAGGGTTAGCGTTAGAGTTAGCATTAGTGTAAGGGTTATAGTTAGTTTTAGGGTCAGGGTTAGGGTTAGGCTTAGTGTTAGGGTACGGGTTAGATTTACCTTTTGGGTACGGGTTAGGGTAAGGGTTAGGGTTAGGGTTAGGGTTAGGGGTTAAGGTTAGAGTTAGGATTAGGGTACGGGTAGGGTTAGGGTACGGGTTAGGGTTAGAGTTAGGGATCGGGTTAGGGTTAGTGTACGGTTTAGATTAGGTTTAGGGTTAGGTTTAGTGTTAGGGTTACGACAGAGGTTAGGGTTAAGTTTGGGGTATGGGATAGGGTTATTGTACGTGTTAAGTCTAGATTTGGTTTAGGTTTAGTGTGCGGGTTAGGGTAAGTTTTAGGGTATGTGTTAGGGTTAGGGTTTGGGTACGGGTTAGCGTTATGTTTAGGGTTAGGGTACGTGTTAGGTTTAGGGTTAGGGTTAGGGTACTGTTTACGGTTAGGGTACGGGTTAGGGTTAGGGTAAGGTCAGGGTTAGCATTAGGGTTAGGGTACGGTTTAGGGTTACTGTACGGGTTAGGGTTATGGTTATGGTTAGGCTTAGGGTTAGCATTATAGTACGGGTTAGGGTTAGTGTTAGGGTTAGTTTTAGGGTTAGGGTTAGGGTTAGAGTACGGGTTAGGGTTAGTGTTGGGGTTAGGGTTAGGGTTAGGGTTACTGTACGGATAGGGTTAGGGTTAGGTTTAGGTTACGGGTTAGGGTTAGGGAACGGGTTAGGGTTAGGTTTAGGTGTGGGTTAGGGTTAGGGTTAGGGTTTGGGTTAGGGTTAGGTTTAGGGTCAGGGTTAGGGTGAGGGATAGGGTTATGGTACGGGTTAGGGTTAGGTTTGGGGTTAGGGTACAGGTTAGTTTTAGGGTTAGGGTACGGTTCAGGGTTACAGTTAAGGTTAGGGTTAGGATATGGGTTACAGTTAGGGTACGGGTAAGGTTTATGGTTAGGGTTAGGTTTAGGTTTAGGTTGCGGGTTAGGGTTTGGGTTAGGGTTAGTGCTAGGTTATGGGTTAGGGTTACTGTTAGGGTTTGATACGGGTTAGGTCAAGGGCTAGGGTTAGGTTTAGGGTATGGGTAATGGTTAGGGTTAGGTTTAGGTTTAATGTTAGGGAATGGGTTATGCTTAGGGTATGGGTTAGTGTTAAGGATAGGGTAGGGTTAAGGTTAGGGTTAGGGTATGAGTTAGGGTTAGGGTTAGGTTTAGGGTACGGGTTAGGGTTAGGATTAGGTTTAGAGTACGGGTTAGGTTTAGGGTACGGGTTACGGTTAGTGTTAGGGTCAGGGTTAGGTTTAGGGTTAGGGTACATGTTAGGTTTAGTGTTAGGGTACGGGTTAGGTTTAGTGTTATGGTACGGGTTAGGGTTATAGTACGGTTTAGGGTTAGGGTGAGGGTTAGGGTTAGGGTTAGAGTATGGTTAGGGTTAGGGTTAGGGTTAGAGTACGGGTTAGGGTTAGTGTTTTGTTAGGTTTAGGATTAGGGTTAGTGTACGGGTTAGTGTACGGGTTAGGGTTAGGGTTAGGTTTAGAGTGCGGGGTAGGGTTATTGTTAGGGTTAGGGTTAGGGTTAATGTACGGGTTAGGCTTAGGTTTAGGTTTAGGGTTAGAATACGGGTTAGGGTTAGGTTCAGGGTACAGGATAGGGTTAGCGTACGGGTTAAGTTTAGGGTTAGGGGTAGGTTAAGGTTAGGGTTAGGGCTAGGGTACTGGTTACGGTTAGGTTTAGGGTGCGGGTTAGGGTTAGAGTTAGGATTAGTGTAAGGGTTAGGGTTAGGTTTAGGGTCAGGGTTAGGGTTAGGGTTAGAGTTAGGGTACGGTTTAGTGTTAGGGTTGGGGTTAGGGTACGCGTTAGTGTTAAGTTTGGGGTTAGGTTACGGGTTAGTTTTAGGGTTAGGGTACAGGTTAGGGTTATGGTTAAGGTTAGGGTTAGGGTTAGGGTATGGGTTTGGGTTAGGTTACCGTTAAGGGTCATGGTTTTGGTTAGGGTTCGGGTTAAGTTTAGGGTGCGGGTTAGGGTTAAGTTTAGTGTTAGGTTTAGGTTTAGAGTACGGGTTTGGGTTAGTGTTAGGGTATGGGTTAGGTTTACCTTTTGGGTACGGGTTAGGGAAGGGTTAGGTTTAGGGTTAGGGTTTAGGGTTATAGATAGGGTTAGGCTACGGGTAGGGTTAGGGTACGGGTTAGGGTTAGGGTTTGGGTTAGGGTTAGTGTACGGGTTAGGGTTAGGTTTAGGGTTAGTGTTAGGGTTAGGGTTGCGATACGGGTAGGGTTAAGGTTGGGGTATGGGATAGGTTTAGTGTACGTGTTAGGTCTAGGGTTAGGGTTAGGTTTAGTGTGCGGGTTAGGGTTAGGGTTAGAGTACGTGTTAGGGTTAGGGTTTGGTTACGGTTTAGCGTTACGTTTAGGGTTGGGTACGGGTTAGGTTTAGGGTTAGGGTTAGGGTACTGTTTAGGGTTAGGGTATGGGTTAGGTTTAGGGTTAGGGTTAGGGTATCCGTTAGGGTTACTGTACGGGTTAGGGTTATGGTTAGGGTAAGGGTTAGGGTTAGCGTTATAGTACGGGTTAGGGAGAGAGTTAGGGTTAGGTTTAGGGTTAGAGTACGGGTTACGGTTAGTGTAAAGTTTAGGGTTAGGGTTAGAGTACGGGTTAGGGTTAGAGTACGGGTTAGGTTTAGGGTTAGGGTTAGGGTTAGAGTACGGGTTAGCGTTAGTGTTAGTGTTAGGGTTAGGGTTAGGTTAGTGTACGGATAGGGTTAGGGTTAGGTTTAGTGTACGGGTTAGGGTTAGTTTTAGGATATGGTATATGGTTAGTGTACGGGTTAAGTTTAGGGTTAGTCTTAGGTTTAGGTGACGGGTTAGGGTTAGGGAACGGGTTAGGGTTAGGTTTAGGTGCGGGTTAGAGTTAGGGTTAGGGTTAGGGTTTGTTATAGGGTTACGTTTAGGGTCAGGATTAGGGTTAGGGATAGGGTTATGGTACGGGTTAGGGTTAGGTTTGGGGTTAGGTAACAGGTTAGTTTTAGGGTTAGGGTATGGGTCAGGGATACGGTTAAGGTTATGGTTAGGGTTAGGGTATGGGATAGGGTTAGGGTACGGGTGTTATGGTTAGGGTTAGGGTTAGGGTTAGTTTTAGGGTGCGGGTTAGGGTTAGGGTTAAGGTTAGTGCTAGGTTATGGTTTAGGGTTACTTTTAGGGTTTGGGTACGGGTTCGGTTAGGGATAGTTTACGGGATAGGGTTCGTAAGGGTTAGGTCAAGGGTTAGGGTTAGGTTTCGGTTACGGGTTAGGGTTAGGGTTAGGTTTAGGGTTAGTGTTAGGGTATGGGTTAGGCTTAGAGTTCGGGTTAGGGTTAAGGTTAGGGTCAAGGTTAGGTTTAGGGTTAGGGTACTAGTTAGGGGTAGGGTTAGGTTTAGGGTACGGGTTAGGGTTAGGGTTAGGGTTTGGGTTAGGTTTAGTGTACGGGTTAGGGTTAGGGTTGGGTTAGGGTACGGGTTAGTTTTAGGGTTGGGCTACGGGTCAGGGTTACTGTTAAGGTTAGGGTTAGGGTTAGGCTATGGGTTAGTGTTAGGGTACGGGTAAGGGTTATGGTTAGGGTTAGGGTTAGGTTTAGGTTGAGGGTGCGGTTTAGGGTTAGGGTTAGGGTTAGTGCTAGGCTATGGGTTAGGGTTACGGTTAGGGTTTTGGTACGGGTTAGGGTTAGGATTAGGTTACAGGATAGGGTTGGATATGGTTTAGGTCAAGGGTTACGGTTAGGTTTAGCATACGGTTCAGGGTTAGTGTTAGCGTCAGGGTTAGGTTTAGGGTTAGGGTACGAGTTAGGGTTAGGTTTAGGTTTAGGGTACGGTTTAGGGTTAGGGTTAGGGTTAGGGTACGTGTTAGGTTTAGGGTACAGTTTAGGGTACAGGTATGGGTTAGGGTTAGGGTTAGGGTACGGGTTAGGGTACAGGTTAGGGTTAGGGTTGGGGTTGGATACGGGTTAATTTTAGGGTTAGGGTACGGGTTAGGGTTACAGTTATGGTTAGGGTTAGGGTTAGGTTATGAGTTAGGGTTAGATTACGGTTAAGGGTTTTGGTTTGGGTTAGGGTTCGTGTTAAGTTTAGGGTGCGGGTTAGGGTTAGGTTTAGGTTTAGGGTTAGGGTTAGCATTAGGGTTAGTATTAGTGTAAGGGTTAGGGTTAGTTTTAGGGTTAGGGTTAGGGTTAGGGTTAGTGTTAGGGTACGGGTTAGGGTTAGGGTTGGGGTTAGGGTATGGGTTAGTTTTAGGCTTAGTGTACGGTTTAGGGTTATGGTTAAGGTTAGGGTTAGGGTTAGGATATGAGTTAGGGTTAGATTACGGTAAGGGTTTTGGTTTGGGTTAGGATTCAGGTTAAGTTTAGGGTGCGGGTTAGGGTTAGGTTTAGGTTTAGGGTTAGGGTTAGAACACGGGTTTGGGTTAGTGTTAGGGTACGGGTTAGATTTACCGTTTGGGTATGGGTTAGGGTTAGGGTTAGGGTTAGGGTTAGGGGTTAGGGTTAGAGTTAGGATTAGGCTACGGTAGGGTTAGGGTACGGGTTAGGGTTAGAGTTAGGGATCGGGTTAGGGTTAGTGTACAGTTTAGATTTAGGTTTTGGGTAAGGTTTAGTGTTAGGGTTATGATACGGGTTAGGGTTAAGGTTGGGGTATGGGACAGGGTTAGTGTACGTGTTAGGTCTAGGGTTAGGTTTAGGTTTAGGTTTAGTGTGCGGGTTAGGGTTAGGTTTAGGGTATGAGTTAGGGTTAGGGTTTGGGTATGGGTTAGCGTTACGTTTTGGGTTAGGGTACGTGTTAGGTTTAGGGTTAGTGTTAGGGTACCGTTTACGGTTAGGGTACGGGTTAGGGTTAGGGTTAGGGTCAGGGTTAGCGTTAGGGATAGGGTTATGGTATGGGTTAGGGTTAGGTTTGGAGTTAGGTTAAGGTTTAATTCTAGGGTTATGGTACGGGTTAGGGTTACGGTTAAGTTTAGGATTAGTATAGGGTATGGGTTAGGGTTAGGGTACGGGTAAGGGTTATGGTTAGGGTTAGGGTTAGGTTTAGGTTTAGGGTGCGGGTTAGGCTTAGGGTTAGGGTTAGGGTTAGCGCTAGGGTATGGGTTAGGGTTAATGTTAGGTTTTGTGTACGGGTTAGGGTTAGGGTTAGGGTACGGGATAGGGTTGGCTACGGGTTAGGTCAAGGGTTAGGGTTAGTTTTAGGGTACGGTTTATGGTTAGGGTAAGGTTTAGGGTTAGGGTTAGGGTATGGGTTAAGTTTAGGGTACGGGTTAGGGTTAGGGTTAGGGTAAGGGTTATGGTTAGTGTTAGGGTTAGGGAAAGGGTTAGGGTTAGGGTACGGGTTAGACATAGGGTTAGGGTTAGGGTTAGGGTTAGGGTTAGGTTTAGGGTACAGGCTATGGTTAGCGTACGGGTTAAAATTAGGTTTAGGGTTAGGTTTAGGTTACGGGTTAGGGTTAGGATACGGGTTAGGGTTAGGTTTAGGTGAGGGTTAGGGTTAGGATTAGGGTTAGGGTACGGGTTAGTTTTAGGATTAGGGTACGTGTCAGGGTTACGGTTAAGGTTAGGTTTAGGGTTAGGGTATGGGTTAGTGTCAGGGTACGGGTAAGGGTTTTGGTTAGGTTAGGGTTAGGTTTAGGTTTAGGGTGTGGTTTAGGGTTAGGTTTAGGTTAGCGCTAGGCTATGGGTTAGGGTCACGGTTAGGGTTTTGGTACGTGTTAGGGTTAGGTTTAGGTTATGGGATAGGCTTGGGTACAGGTTAGGTCAAGGGTTACGGTTAGGTTTAGGGTACGGTTTAGGGTTAGGGTTAGCGTCAGGGTTAGGGTTAGGGTCAGGGTTAGGGTTAGGGTTAGCGTCAGGGTTAGGGTTACGGTACGCTTTAGGGTTACTCTACGGGTTAGGGTTATGGTTAGTGTTAGGGTTAGGGTTAGCATTATATTACGGGTTGGGGTTAGAGTTAGGGTTAGGTTTAGGTTTAGAGTACGGGTTAGGGTTAGTGTTAGGGTAGGGTTAGAGTACGGGTCAGGGTTAGTGTTAGTGTTAGGGTTAGGGTTAGGGTTAGTGTACGGATAGGGTTAGGGTTAGGGTTAGGGTTAGGGTACGGGTTAGGGTTAGGTTTGGATTTGGGATAGGATTAGCGTACGGGTTAAGTTTAGGGTTAGGGTTAAGTTTAGTTTACAGGTTAGGGTTAGGGTACGGGTTAGGGTTAGGTTTAGGTGCGGGTTAGGGTTAGGGTTAGGGTTAGGGTTTGGGTTAGGGTTAGATTTACGGTCAGGGTTAGGGTTAGGGAGAGGTTTATGGTATGGTTTAGGGTTAGGTTTGGGGTTAGGGTACAGGTTAGGTTTAGGGTTAGGGTACGGGTCAGGGTTACGGTTAAGGTTAGGGTTAGGTTTAGGGTTAGTGTTAGGGTATGGGTTAGGTTTAGGGTACGGGTTAGGGTTAGGTTTAGGGTCAGGGTTAGTGTTAGGGTTAGAGTACGAGTTAGGGTTAGGGTTACATTTAGGTTACGGTTTAGGGTTAGATTAGAGTCAGGGTTAGGGTTAGGGTACGATTTATGGTTAGGGTTAGGGTACGGGTTAGGTGAAGGGTTATGTTATGTGTTAGGGTTACAGTACGGGTTAGGTTTAGGGTGTGGGTTAGGGTTAGGATTAGAGTATGGTTAGGGTTAGGGTTAGGGTTAGGGTTAGGGTTAGGGTTAGAATATGGGTTAGGGTTAGTGTTAGGGTTAGGGAAAGGGTTAGGTTTAGGGTTAGGTTACTGGGCAGAGATAGGGTTAGGGTTAGTGTTAGGGTATGGGTTAGGGTTACGTTTGGTGTACGGGCTAGGTTTAGCATAAGGGTTAAGATTATGTTTAGGGTTAGTTTTAGGTTACGGGTTAGGTTTAGGGTACGGTTAGGTTTAGGTTTAGGTGAGGGTTAGGGTTAGGGTTAGGATATGGGTTAGTTTCACGGTTGGGGTATGGGTCAGGTTTGCTGTTTTGGTTAGGGTTAGGGTTAGGGTGTGGGTTAGTGTTAGGGTACGTGTAAGGGTTATGGTTAGTGTTAGGTTTAGGTTTAGGGTGCGGTTTAGGGTTAGGGTTAGGGTTAGTGTTAGGCTATGGGTTAGGGTTACGGTTAGGGTTTTGGTACGGGTTAGGGTTAGGGTTAGGTTACAGGATAGGGTTGGGTACGGGTAGGGTCAATGGTTACGTTTAGGTAGCGTACGGTTTAGGGTTAGGGTTAGCATCAGGGTTAGGGTTATGTTTAGTGTACGAGTTAGGGTTAGGTTTAGGTTTAGGGTACGGTTTAGGGTTAGAGTTAGGGTTAGGGTACGGGTAGGGTACGGGTTAGGGTTAGGGTTAGAGTACGGGGTATGCTTAGTGTTAGGGTTAGGGTTAGGGTTAAAGTATGGGTTAGGCTTAGGGTTAGGTTTAGGGTTAGGATACGGGTTAGGGTTAGGTTTAGAGTACGGGTTGGGTTAGCGTACGGATTAAGTTTAGGGTTAGGGTTAGGTTTAGGTTGCGGGTTAGGGTTAGGGTACGGGTTAGGGTTAGGGTGCAGGTTAGTGTTAGGGTTAGGATTAGCATAAGGGTTAGGGTTAGGTTTAGGGTCAGGGTTAGTGTTAGGGTTAGTGTTAGGGTACGGGTTAGGGTTAGCGTTGGGGTTAGGGTACGGGTTAGGGTTACGGTTAAGTTTAGGGTTAGGGTTAGGGTATGGGTTAGTGTTAGATTACGGTTAAGGGTTTTGGTTTGGGTTAGGGTTCGGGTTAAGTTTAGGGTGCGGGTTAGATTAGGTTAGGTTTAGGGTTAGGGTTAGAACATGGGTTTGGGTTAGTGTTAGGGTACGGGTTAGGTTTACCGTTTGTGTACGGGTTAGGGTAAGGGTTAGGGTTAGGGTTAGGGATTAGGGTTAGAGTTAGGATTAGGCTATGGGTAGGGTTAGAGTACGGGTTAGGGTTAGTTATCGGGTTAGGGTTAGTGTATGGTTTAGGTTTAGGGTTTAGGTTAGGGTTAGTGTTAGGGTTACGTTACGGGTTAGTGTTATGGTTGGGGTTGTACGTGTTAGGTCTAGGGTTAGGTTTAGGTTTAGTGTGGCGGGTTAGAGTTAGGGTTAGGGTATGTGTTAGGTTTATGGTTTGGGTACGGGTTAGCATTATGTTTAGGGTTAGGGTACGGGTTAGGTGTAGGTTAGGTTTAGGGTACGGTTTAGGGTTAGGGTATGGGTTAGGGTTAGGGTTAGGTGATGGTTAGCGTTAGGGTTAGGGTACGGTTTAGGGTTACTATACGGGTTAGGTTTATGGTTATTGTTAGGGTTAGGTTTTGCGTTATAGTACGGGTAGGGGTTAGAGTTAGGGTTAGGTTTAGGGTTAGAGTACGGGTTAGGGTTAGTGTTAGGGTTAGGTTTAGTGTTAGGGTTAGAGATAGAGTATGGGTTAGGTTTAGTGTTGGTGTTAGGGTTAGGGTTAGGGTTAGGGTTAGTGTACGGATAGGTTTAGGGTTAGGGTTAGGGTTAGGGTACAGGTTAGGGTTAGGTTTAGGATACGGGATAGGATTAGGGATAATTTTAGTGTTAGGGTTAGGTTTAGGTTACGGGTTAGGGTTAGGGAATGGGTTAGGGTTAGTTTAGGTGCGGGTTCGGGTTAGGTTAGGGTTTGGTTAAGGTTAGGTTTAGGGTCAGGGCTAGGGTTAGGGATAGGGTTATGGTACGGGTTAGGGTTAGGTTTGGGGTTAGGGTACAGGTTAGTTTTAGGGTTAGGTTTTCGGGTCAGGGTTACAGTTAAGGTTAGGGTTAGGGTTAGGATATGGGTTACGGTTAGAGTACGGTAACTGTTATGTTTAGGGTTAGGGTTAGGTTTATGTTTAGGGTGTGGGTTAGGGTTTGGTTTAGGGTTAGTGCTAGGTTACGGGTTAGGGTTACTGTTAGGGTTTGGTACGGGTTAGGTCAAGGGCTAGGGTTAGGTTTAGGGTACGGTTTAGGGTTAGGGTTAGGTTTAGGGTTAGTGTTAGGGTATGGGTTAGGCTTAGGGTACGGGTTAGGGTTAAGGTTAGGGTAGGGTAGAGTTAGGTTAGGGTACGAGTTAGGGTTAGGGTTTGGTTTAGTGTATGGGTTAGGGTTAGGATTAGGTTTAGAGTACGGTTAGATTTAGGGTTCGGGTTACGGTTAGTGTTAGGGTCAGGGTTAGGGTTACAGTTAGGGTACAATTTACGGTTAGGGTTAGGGTACGTGTTAGGTTAGTGTTATGGTACGGGTTAGGGTTACAGTACGGGTTAGGGGTAGCGTGAGGGTTAGGGTTAGGGTTAGAGTATGGTTAGGATTAGGGTTAGGGTTAGAGTACGGTTTAGGGTTAGTGTTAGGTTAGGTTTAGGGTTAGGGTTAGTGTACGGTTTAGGGTTAGGGTTAGGGTTAGGGTTAGGTTTAGAGTACGGGGTAGAGTTAGTGTTAGGGTTAGGGTTAGGCTTAATGTACGGGTTAGACTTAGGTTTAGGTTTAGGGTTAGAATACGGGTTAGGGTTAGGTTCAGGTATGGAATAGGGTTAGCGTACGGGTTACGTTTAGGGTTAGGGTTAGGTTAAGGTTACGGGTTAGGGTTAGGGTACGGGTTAGTGTTAGGTTTAGGATGCGGGTTAGGGTTAGGGTTAGGATTAGTGTAAGGCTTAGAGTTAGGTTTAGTGTCAGGGTTAGGTTTAGAGATAGGGTATGGTTTAGGGTTAGGGTTGGGGTTAGGGTACACGTTAGTGTTAGGTTTGGGGTTAGGGTACAGGTTAGTTTTTAGGGTTAGGGTACAGGTTAGGGTTATGGTTAAGGTTAGGGTTAGGGTTAGGGTATGGGTTTGGGTTAGGTTACCGTTAAGGGTTATGGTTTTGGTTAGGGTTCGGTTTAAGTTTAGGGTGCTGGTTAGGGTTAGGTTTAGGGTTAGGGTTAGGGTTAGAGTACGGGTTTGGTTTAGTGTTAGTGTACTGGTTAGGTTTACCATTTGGGTACGGGTTAGGGAAGGGTTAGGTTTAGGTTTAAGGTTTAGGGTTATAGATAGGGTTAGTCTACGGGAAGGGTAGGGTACGGGTTAGGGTTAGGGTTAGGTTTCGGGTTAGGGTTAGTGTACCGTTTAGGGTTAGGGTTCGTGTTAGTTTTACGATACCGGTTAGGGTTAAGGTTGGGGTATGGGATAGGTTAGTGTACGTGTTAGGTCTAGGGTTAGGTTAGGTTTAGTGTGCGGGTTAGGGTGAGGGTTTCGGTACGTGTTAGGGTTAGGGTTTGGTTATGGGTTAGCGCTACGTTTAGGGTTAGGGTACGGGTTAGGTTTAGGGTTAGGGTTAGGGTACGGTTTAGGGTTAGGGTACGGGTTAGGGTTAGGTCAGGGTTAGGTTTAGGGTTAGGGTTAGTGTACCGGTTAGGGTTACTGTACGGGTTAGGGTTATGTTTAGGGTTAGGGTTAGGGTTAGCGTTATAGTACGGGTTAGGGTTAGAGTTAGGGTTAGGTTTAGGGTTAGAGTACGGGTTACGGTTAGTGTTAGGATTAGGGTTAGTGTTAGAGTACATGTTAGGGTTAGAGTACGGGTTAGGGTTAGGTTTAGGGTTAGGGTTAGGGTTAGAGTACGAGTTAGGGTTAGTGTTAGTGTTAGGGTTAGGGTTAGGGTTAGTGTACGGATAGGGTTAGGGTTAGGGTTAGGGTACGGGTTAGGGGTTAGGTTTAGGATATGGAATAGTGTTAGTGTACGGTTTAAGTTTAGGTTAGGGTTAGGTTTACGTGATGGGTTAGGTTTAGGGAACGGGTTAGGGTTTAGGTTTAGTTGCGGGTTAGAGTTAGGTTTAGGGTTAGGGTTAGGATTTGGTTTAAGGTTACGTTTAGGGTCAGAATTAGGGTTAGGGATAGGATTATGGTACGGGTTAGTGTTAGGTTTGGGGTTAGGGTACAGGTTAGTTTTAGGGTTAGGCTACGGGTCAGGGTTACGGTTAAGGTTATGGTTAGGGTTAGGGTATGGGTTAGGGTTAGGGTATGGGTAAGGGTTATGGTTAGGGTTAGGTTTAGTTTTAGGGTGCGGGTTAGGGTTAGGGTTAGGGTTAGTGCTAGGTTATTTTTTAGGGTTACTGTTAGGGTTTGGGTATGGGTTAGGGTTAGGGATAGGTGACGGGGTAGGGTTGGTAAGGGTTAGGTCAAGGGTTAGAGTTAGGTTTCGTGTACAGATTATGGTTAGGGTTAGGGTCAGGCTTAGGGTTAGCATTAGGGTACAAGTTAGGGTCAGAGTTAGGATACGGGTTAGGGTTAGTGTTATGGTACGGGTTAGGGTTACAGTACGGGTTAGGGTTAGGGTGAGTGTTAGGGTTAGATTTTGGTTAGGGTTAGGGTTAGGTTTAGGGTTAGAGTACGGGTTAGGGTTAGTGTTCGTTTAGGTTTAGGGTTAGGGTTAGTGTACGGGTTAGGGTTAGGTTCAGGGTACGGGATAGGGTTAGTGTACGGGTTAACTTTAGGGTTAGGGTTAGGTTTAGGTTACGGGTTAGGGTTAGGGTATGGGTTAGGGTTAGGTTTAGGGTGCGGGTTAGGGTTAGGGTTAGGGTTAGAGTACGGGTTTGGGTTATAGTTAGGGTATGGGTTAGGTTTACCATTTGTGTACGGGTTAGGGTAAGGGATATGTTTAGTGTTAGGGGTTAGGGGTAGGGTTAGGGTTAGGCTACGGGTAGGGTTAGGGTACGGGTTAGGGTCCAGGTTAGGGTTAGTGTACCGGTTAGGGTTAGGGTTAGTGTTAGGGTTAGGGTTAGGGTTATGGTACGGGTTAGGGTTAAGTGTACAGTACGGGATAGTGTTAGTGTACGTTTTAGGTCTAGGGTTAGGGTTAGGTTTAGTGTGCGGGTTAGGGTTAGGATTAGGCTTAGGGTACGTTTTAGGGTTAGGGTTTGGTTACGGGTGAGGGTTACGTTTAGGGATAGGGTACAGGTTAGGTTTAGGTTTAAGGCAAGGGTTTTGTTAGGGTACGGTTAGGGTTAGAGTACGGGTTAGCGTTAGGTTTAGGTTTAGGGCTAGGGTTAGAGTACGGGTTAGGGTTAGAGTAAGTGTTCGGGTTAGGGTTAGTGTACGGATAGGTTTAAGGTTAGGGTTAGGGTTAGGGTACGGGTTTGATTTAGGTTTAGGGTACGGGATAGAGTTAGTGTACGGGTTAAGTTTAGGGTTAGGGTTAGGTTTAGGTTACGGGTTAGGGTTAGGGTACGGGTTAGTGTTAGGTTTAGGGTGCGGGTTAGGGTTAGGTTTAGGATTAGTGTAAGGGTTAGGGTTAGGTTTAGGGTCAGGGTTAGGGTTAGGGTTAGTGTTATGGTACGGGTTAGAGTCGGTGTGGGTTAGGGTACGGGTTAGGTTTAGGGTTAGGGTATGTGTTAGGGTTACGGTTAAGGTTAGTGTTAGGGTTAGGGTATGGGTTAGTGTTAGGGTTAGTGTTAGGGTTAGCATACGTTTTAGGGTTAGGGTTTGGGTACGGGTTAGGGTTACATTTAGGGTTAGGGTACGGTTTAGTTTTAGGGTTAGGGTAAGGGTTAGCGCTAGGGTATGGGTTAGGTTTACTGTTATGGTTGGGAAGGGGTTAGGGTTAGGGTTAGGGTACCGGATAGGTTTGGGTCTGAGTTAGGTCAAGGGTTAGGCTTAGGTTTATGGTCCTGGTAAGGGTTAGAGTTAGGTTTAGGGTTAGGGTTAGGGTATGGGTTAGGTTTACGGTACAGTTAAGGTTAAAGTTAGGGTCAGGTTTAGGGTTAGGGTTAGGGTACGAGTCAGGGTTAGGGTTAGGTTTAGTGTATGGTTTAGGGTTAGGGTTAGGGTAAGGGTTAGGGTTAGGTTTAGGGTCAGGGTTAGGGTTAGGATTAGTGTTATGTTACGGGTTAGGGTTAGGGTTGGGGTTAGGGTACGGGTTAGTTTTAGGTTTAGGGTACGGATTAGGGTTATGGATAACGTTAGGGTTAGGGTTAGGATATGAGTTAGGGTTAAGCTACGGTTAAGGGTTATGGTTTGGGTTAGGGTTAGTGTTAAGTTTAGGGTGCGGGTTAGGGTTAGGGTTAGGGTGAGAGTACGGGGTTGGGTTAGTGTTAGGGTACGGGTTAGGTTTACCGTTTGGGTACAGGTTGGGTTTAGGCTTAGTGTTAGGTGTCGGTTTAGAGTTAGGATTAGGCTATGGGTAGGTTTAGGGTACGGGTTAGGGTTAGGTTTAAGGTTTGGGTTAGGTTTAGTGTTAGGGTCATGGTACAGGTTAGGGTTAAGGTTAGTGTACGGGATAGGGTTAGTGTATGTGTTAGGTATAGGGTTAGGGTTAGTTTCAGTGTGCGGGTTAGAGTTAGGGTTAGGGTTAGGGTTAGGGTTAGGATACATGTTAGGGTTAGGGTTTGGGTAAGGGATAGGGTTAAGTTTAGTGTTAGGTTTTGGGTTAGGTTTAGGGTAAGGGTTAGGGTACGGTTTAGGGTTAGGGTACGGGAGAGGGTTAGGGTTAGCTCAGGGTTAGGGTTAGGTTTGGGGTCCAGGTTAGGGTTAGTTGCAGGGTTATGGTTAGCGCTATGGTATGGTTTGGGTTACTGTTAGGTTTTGGGTACGGGTTAGTGTTAGGGATAGGGTACGGGATAGTTTTGGGTACGGGTTAGGTCAAGGGTAAGGTTTAGGTTTAGGGTATGGGTTAGGGTTAGGGTTAGGTTTAGGGTTAGGGTTAGGGTATGGGTTAGGCTTAGGGTACGGGTTAGGGTTAGGGTTAGGGTCAGGGTTAGGGGTAGGGGTAGGGTATGAGTTAGGGTTAGGGTTAGGTTTAGGGTGAGGGTTAGGGTTAGGGTTAGGGTACGAGTTAGGGTTAGGGTTAGGGTACGTGTTAGGGTTAGGGTTATGGTACGGGTTAGGGATACAGTATGGGTTAGGGTTAGGGTGAGGGTTAGGGTTAGAGTACGGTTAGGGTTAGGGTTAGGTTTAGAGTACGGGTTAGGATTAGTGTTAGGGTTAGGGTAAGGGTTAGTGTTAGGGTTAGGGTTAGAGTACGGAGTAGGGTTAGTGTTAGCGTTAGGGTTAGGGTTAGTGTTAGGGTACGGGTTAGGGATAGGGTACGAGTTAGGGTTAGGTTTAGGGTTAGGGTTAGTGTTAGGGTTAAAGTACGGGGTAGGATTAGTGTTAGGTTTAGGGTTAGGGTTAATGTAAGGGTTAGGCTTAGGATTAGGTTTAGGGTTAGGATACGGGTTAGGGTTAGGTTCAGGGTACATGATAGTGTTAGCGTACAGGTTAAGTTTAGGGTTAGGGTTAGGTTTAGGTTACGGGTTAGGGTTAGGGTACGAGTTAGGGTTAGGTTTAGGGTTAGGGTTAGGGTTAGGGTTAAAATACGGGGTAGGGTTAGTGTTAGGGTTGGGGTTAGGGTTAATGTATGGGTTAGGCTTAGGGTTAGATTTAGGATTAGGATACGGTTTAGGGTTAGGTTCAGGGTACGGGATAGGGGTAGCATACGGGTTAACTTTAGGGTTAGGGTTAGGGTTAGGTTTAGGTTACGGGTTAGGGTTAGGGTATGGGTTAGGGTTAAGTTTAAGGTCCAGGTTATGGTTAGGGTTAGGGTTAGGGTTAGGGTTAGTGTAAGGGTTAGGGTTAGGTTTAGGGTCAGTGTTAGGGTTAGGGTTAGTGTTAGAGTACGGGTTAGGGTTAGGGTTGGGGTTAGGGTACGGGTTAGTTTTAGGTTTAGGGTACAGGTTAGGGTTATGGTTAAGGTTAAGGGTTAGGGTATGGGTTAGGGTTAGGTTACAGTTAAGGGTTATGGTTTGGGTTAGGGTTAGGGTTAAGTTTAAGGTGCGGGTTAGGGTTAGGGTTAGGGTTAGAGTACAGGTTTGGGTTAGTGTTAGGGTACGGGTTAGGTTTACCATTTGGGTATGGGTTAGGGTAAGGGTTAGGGTTAAGGTTAGGTGTTAGGGTTAGAGTTAGTGTTAGGCTATGGGTAGGGTTAGCGTACGGGTTAGGGTTAGGGTTAGGGTTATGATTAGTGTTAAGCTTACGATACGGTTTAGGGTTAAGTTTGGGTTATGGGATAGGGATAGTGTACGTGTTAGGTCTAGGGTTAGGGTTAGGTTTAGTGTACGGGTTAGGGTTAGGTTTAGGGTACGTGTTAGGGTTAGGGTTTCGTTACGGGTTAGCGTTACGTTTAGGGTTAGGGTACGGGTTAGGTTTAGGGTTAGGGTTAGTGTACGGTTTAGTTTAGGGTACGGGTTAGGGTTAGGTCAAGGTTGGGTTTAGGGTTAGGGTTAGGGTACCGGTTAGGGTTACTGTACGGGTTAGGGTTATGGTTATGGTTAGGGTTAAGATTAGGGTTAGCGTTATAGCATGGGTTAGGGTTAGAGTTAGGGTTAGGTTTAGGTTTAGAATACGGGTTACGGTTAGTATTAGGGTTAGGGTTAGTGTTAGCATTAGTGTACGGTAGGGTTAGGGTTAGGGTTAGGGTACGGGTTAAGGTTAGGTTTAGGATACTGGATAGGGTTAGGGTACGGGTTAAGTTTAGGGATAGGGTTAGCTTTAGGTGAGTGACGGGTTAGGGTTAGGGAACGGGTTAGGGTTAAGTTTAGGTGCAGGTTAGAGTTAGGTTTAGGGTTTGGTTTTGGGTTAGGTTTAGGGTCAGGTATAGGTTTAGGGATAGGGTTATGGTCCGGATTAGGGTTAGGTTTGGGGTTAGGGTACAGGTTAGTTTTAGGGTTAGGGTATGGGTCAGGGTTACGGTTAAGGTTATGGTTAGGGTTAGGGTATGGGTTAAGGTTAGGGTACGGGTAAGGGTTATGTTTAGGGTTAGGCTTAGGGTTAGGTTTAGGATGCGGGTTAGGGTTATGGTTAGGGTTTGTGCTAGGTTATGGGTTAGGGTTTATGTTAGGGTTTGGGTATGGGTTAGGGTTAGGGTTAGGGTACGGGATAGGGTTGGGTAAGAGTTACGTCAAGGGTTAGGGTTAGGTTTAGGGTTAGTGTTAGGGTATGGGTTAGGCTTAGAGTATGGGTTAGGGTTAAGTTTAGGGTCAAGTTTAGGGTTAGGGTTAGGGTACGAGTTAGGGTTAGGGTTAGGTTTAGGGTACGGGTTAGGGTTAGGATTAGGGTTATTGTACGGGATAGTTTTAGGGTATGTGTTACGTTTAGGGTTAGTGTCAGGTTATGGTTAGGGTTAGGGTACAAGTTAGGTTTAGGATTAGGATATGGGTTATGGTTAGGGTTATGGTAAGGGTTAGGGTTACAGTACGGGTTAGGGTTAGGGTAAGGGTCAGGGTTAGATTATGGTTAGGGTTAGGGTTAGGTTTATGGTTAGAGTACGGTTTAGGGTTAGTTTTAGGTTAGGTTTAGGGTTAGGGTTAGTGTACGGGTTAGGGTTAGGTTCAGGGTACGGGATAGGTTAGCGTTCGGGTTAAGTTTAGGTTTAGGGTTAGGTTTAGGTTACGGGTTAGGGTTAGGGTACGGGTTAGGGTTAGGTTTAGGGTGCGGGTTAGGGTTAGGGTTACTGTAAGGGTTAGGGTTAGGTTTAGGGTCAGGGTTCGGGTTAGGGTTAGTGTTAGGGTACTCGTTAGGTTTAGGGTTGGCGTTAGGGTACGGGTTAGTTTTAGGGTTAGGGTACAGGTTAGGGTATGTTTAAGGTTAGGGTTAGGGTTAGGGTATGGTTTAGGGTTAAGTTACGGTTAAGGGTTATGGTTTGGGTTAGGGTTCGGTTTAAGATTAGGGTGCAGGTTAGGGTTAGGGTTAGAGTACGGGTTTGGGTTACTGTTAGGGTACGGGTTAGGTTTAACTTTTGGGTACGGGTTAGTGTAAGGTTTAGGGTTAGTGTTAGGGTTAGGGGTTAGGTTTAGAGTTAGGGTTAGGCTATGGGTAGGGTTAGGGTATGGGTTAGTGTACGGGTTAGGATTCGGGTTAGGGTTAGTGTATGGGTTATGGATAGGGTTAGGGTTAGGGTTAGGGTTAGTGTTAGGGTTATGGTTCGGGTTAGGGTTAAGATTCCGGTTCGGGATAGGGTTAGTGTACGTGTTAGGTCTAGGGTTATGGTTAGGTTTAGTGTTTGCTTTAGGGTTAGGTTTAGGGTTAGGGTTAGGGTTAGGGTTAGGGTACGTGTTAGGGTTATGGTTTGGGTACGGGTAAGGGTTATGTTTAGGGTTAGGGTACGCGTTAGGTTTAGGCTTAGGGTAAGGTTTAGTGTTAGGTACGGGGTACAGTTACAGAACGGGTTAGGGTTAGGTTTAGGGTTAGGGATAGGGTTAGAGTACGGGTTAGGGTTAGTGTTATGTTTAGCGTTAGTGTTATTGTGCAGATAGGGTTAGGGTTAGGGTTAGGGTACGGGTTAGGTTTAAGTTTAGGGTACGGGATAGGGTTAGTGTACGAGATAAGTTTAGGGTTAGGGTTAGGTTTAGGGTACGAGTTAGTGTTAGGGTTAGGGTACGGGTTAGGTTTAGGGTACGGGTTAGGGTTAAGGTTATGGGACGTGTTAGGGTTACAGTACGGGTTAGTGTTAGTGTGAGGGTTAGTGTTAGGGTTAGAGTACGGTTAGGGTTAATTCAGGGTTAGGGTTAGTGTACGAGTTAGGTTTAGGGTTAGGGTACGGCTTAGGGTTAGGGTTATGGTACGGCTTAGGGTTACAGTATGGGTTAGTGTTAGGCTGAGGGTTAGGGTTAGAGAACGGTTAGGGTTATTGTTAGAGTATGGCTTAGGGTTAGTTTTAGTGTTAGGGTTAGGGTTAGGTTTAGAGTACGGGGTAGGGTTAGTGTTAGTGTTAGGGTTAGGGTTTATGTACGGGTTAGGCTTAGGGTTAGGTTTAGGGTTAGGATAAGAGTTAGGGTTAGGTTTAGGGTACAGGATAGGGTTAGCGTACGGGTTAAGTTTAGGGTTAGGGTAGGTTTAGGTTACGGGTTAGGGTTAGGGTACGGGTTAGGGTTAGGTTAGGGTGTGGGTTAAGGTTAGGGTTAGGGTTAGTGTAAAGGTTAGGGTTAGGTTTAGGGTCAGGGTTAGGGTTAGGGTTAGTGTTAGGGTACGGGTTAGTTTTAGGGTTAGGGTATGGGTTAGGTTTAGGTTTAGGGTTAGGGTTAGGTTTAGAGTACGGGTTAGGGTTAGTGTTAGTGTTAGGGTTAGGGTTAGTGTATGGATAGGGTTAGGGTTAGGGTTAGGGTACGGGTTAGGGTTAGGGTGGGGTTAGGGTACGGGTTAGTTTTAGGGTTAGGGTATGGATTAGGGTTATGGTTAAGGTTAGGGTTAGGGTTAGGTTATGGGTTAGGGTTAGGTTACAGTTAAGGATTATGGTTTGGGTTAGGGTTACAGTTAAGTTTAGGGTGCGGGTTAGGGTCAGGTTAAGGGTTAGAGTACGGGTTTTGGTTAGTGTTAGGGTATGGGTTATGTTTACCGTTTGGGTACGGGTTACAGTAAGGGTTAGGGTTAGTCTTAGGGTAGGGGTTAGGGTTAGAGTTAAGATTAGGCTACGGGTAGGGGGGGTACGGGTTAGGGTTAGGGTTAAGGTCGGGTTAGGTTTAGTGTTAGGGTCACGGTACGGGTTAGGGTTAAGGTTTGGGTACGCATAGGGTTAGTGTACGTGTTAGGTCTAGGGTTAGGGTTAGGTTCAGTGTGCGGGTTAGGGTTAGGGTTAGGATATGTGTTAGGGTTAGGTTTTGGGTAGGAGCTAGGGTTAAGTTTAGGGTTAGGGTATGGGTTAGGTTTAGGGTTAGGGTTAGGGTACGGTTTAGGGTTTGAATACGGGATAGGGTTAGTGTTAGGGTCAGGGTTAGGGTTAGGTTTGGGGTCCGGGTTAGGGTTAGGGTTAGGGTTAGCACTAGGGTATGGGTTAGGGTTACTGTTAGGGTTTGGGTACGGATTAGGGTTAGGGTTAGGGTACGGGATAGTTTTGGGTACGGGTTAGGTCAAGGGTTAGGTTTAGGGTATGGGTTAGGGTTAGGATTAGGGTCAGGGTTACGATTAGGGTTAGGGTTAGGTTACGGGTTAGGGTTAGATTTAGGGTACGGGTTAGGGTTAGGTTTAGGATTAGGTTACGGGTTAGGTTTAGGGTACGGGTAAGGGTTAGGGTTAGGGTCAGTGTTAGGGTTAGGGTAAGGGTACGAATTAGGGTTAGGGCTAGGGTACGGGATAGGGTTAGTGTTATGGTACGGGTTAGGGTTAGGGTTAGGGTTAGGGTATGTGTTAGGGTTAGGTTTAGGGTACGGGATAGGGTTAGTGTACGGGTTAAGTTTAGGGTTAGGGTAGGTTTAGGTTACGGGTTAGGATTAGGGTACGGGTTAGGGTTAGGTTTAGATGCGGGTTAGGTTTAGGGTACGGGTTAGGGTTAGGTTTAGGGTCAGCGTTAGGTTTACGGATAGGGTCATGGGACGGGTTAGGTTTAGGGTTGGGATTAGGATACGGGTTAGTTTTAGGGTTAGGGTACGGGTTCGGGTTAGGGTTAGGGTTAGGGTTAGGGTTAGGGTTAGGGTTAGGATTAGGGTTAGGGTTCGGTTTCGGGTTAGGGTTAGGGTTAGGGTTAGGGTTAGAGTACGGGTTAGTGTTAGTGTTTGGGTTAGGGTAAGGGTTAGGGGTAGAGTTAGGGTACGGTTTAGGGTTAGGGTTAGGGTTAGGGTTAGAGTACGGGATAGGGTTAGTGTTAGGGTTAGGGTTAGGTTTAATGTACGGGTTAGGCTGAGGATTAGGGTTAGGATTAGGTTACGGGTTATTGTTATGTTTAGGGTAATGGATAGGGTTAGCGTACATGTTAATTTTAGGGTTAGGTTTAGGTTTAGGTTACGGGATAGGGTTAGGGTACGGATTAAGGTTAGGTTTACGGTGCCGGTTAGGGTTAGGGTTAGGGTTAGTGAACTGGTTAGGGTTATTTTTAGGGTCAGCGTTAGGGTTAGGGTTACTGTTAGTGTATGTGTTAGGGTTAGGGTTGGGGTTAGGGTACGGGTTAGTTTTAGGCTTAGGGTACGGGTTAGGGTTACGGTTAAAGTTAGGGTTAGGGTTAGGGTGTGTGTTAGGGTTAGGGTACGGTTAAGGGTTATGGTTAGGCTTAGGGTTAGGTTTAACTTTACGGTGCGGTTTAGGGTTAGGGTTACGGTTAGGGTGCGGATTAGGGTTAGGTTTAGGGTGCTGGTTAGGGTAAGGGTTAGGGTTATTGAACTGGTTAGGGTTATTTTTAGGGTCAGGTTTAGGGTCAGGGTTACTGTTATTGTATGGGTTAGGGTTTAGGGTTGGGGTTAGGGTACGGGTTAGTTTTAGGGTTAGGGTACGGGTTAGGGTTACGGTTAAAGTTAGGGTTAGGGTTAGGGTGTGGGTTAGGGTTAGGGTACGGTTAAGGGTTATCATTAGGCTTAGGGTTAGGTTTAAGTTTAGGGTGCGGTTTAGGGTTAGGGTACGGGTTTGGGTTAGTGTTAGGGTACGGGTTAGGTTTACAGTTTGGGTACGGGTTAGGGTAAGGGTTAGGGTTAGGGGTTAGGGTTAGAGTTAGGGTTAGGCTACGGGATAGGGTTAGAGTACGGGTTTGTATTAGGGTTAGGGTTAGGGTTACGGTTAGTGTTATAGTACGGGTTAGGGTTAGAGTTAGGGTTAGGGTACGGGTTAGGATTAGGGTAGGGGTTAGTTTTAGGGTTAGGTTCAGTGTTAGGTTTAGGGTTAGGGTACGATTTAGGGTTAGGGTTAGGTTTAGGGTATGGGTTAGGGTTAGGGTTAGGGTACGGGTTAGGATTAGGGTACGGGTTATGGTTAAGGTTATGGGACGTGTTAGGTTTACAGTACGGGCTAGTGTTAGGGTGAGGGTTAGTGTTAGGGTTAGAGTACGGTTAGGGTTAGGGTCAGGGTTAGGGTTAGTGTACGAGTTAGGTTTAGGGTTAGGGTACGGCTTAGGGTTAGGGTTATGGTACGGCTTAGGGTTATAGTCTGGGTTAGTGTTAGGCTGAGGGTTATGGTTACGGTTAGAGTACGGTTAGGGTTAGGGTTAGAGTACAGGTTAGGGTTAGTGTTAGGGTTAGGGTTAGGGTTAGGGTTAGGGTTAGGGTTAGGGTTAGGGTTAGGTTTAGAGTACGAGGTAGGGTTAGTGTTAGTGTTAGGGTTAGGGTTTATGTATGGGTTAGGCTTAGGGTTAGGTTTAGGGTTAGGATAAGAGTTAGGGTTAGGTTTAGGGTACGGAATAGGGGTAGCGTACGGGTTAAACTTAGGGTTAGGGTAGGTTTAGGTTATGGGTTAGGGTTAGGGTACGGGTTAGGGTTAGGTTAGGGTGTGGGTTAGGGTTAGAGTTAGGGTTAGTTAAGGGTTAGGGTTAGGTTTATGGTCATAGTTAGGATTAGGGTTAGTGTTAGGGTACCGGTTAGTTTTAGGGTTAGTTTTAGTTTTAGGGTTAGGGTACGGGTTAGGTTTAGGTTTAGGGTTAGGGTTAGGTTTAGAGTTCGGGTTAGGGTTAGTGTTAGTGTTAGGTTTAGGGTTAGTGTTCGGATAGGGTTAGGGTTAGGGTTAGGGTTAAGGTACGGTTTAGGGTTAGGTTTAGGGTACTGGGTAGGGTTAGTGTACGGGTTAAGTTTAGGGTTAGGGTAGGTTTAGTTTATGGTTAGGGTTAGGGTACGGGTTAGGGTTAGGTTTAGGTGCGGGTTAGGGTTAGGGTACGGGTTAGGGTTAGGTTTAGGGTCAGGGTTAGGTTTAGGGATAGGGTCATGGGACGGGTTAGGGTTAGGGTCGGGTTAGGGTACGGGTTAGTTTTAGGGTTTGGGTACGGGTTAGGGTTAGGTTTAGGGTACGAGATAGTGTTGGGTTTGGGTTAGGTCAAGGGTTAGGGTTCGGTTCGGGTACGGGTTAGTGTTCGGGTTAGGTTTAGGGTTAGGGTTAGTGTTAGGGTTAGGTTTAGGTTTAGGGTTAGGGTTACGGTACGGGTTAGGGTTAAGGTTCCAGTACGGGATAGGGTTAGTGTACGTGTTAGGTCTAGGGTTAGGGTTAGGTTTAGTGTGCGGGTTAGGGTTAGGGTTAGGGTACGTGTTAGGGTTAGGGTTTGGGTACGGGTTAGGATTACGTTTACGGTTAGGGTACGGGTTAGGTTTAGGGTTAAGGTAAGGGTTAATTTTAGGGTACCTGTTAGGGTTAGAGTAAGGGTTAGGGTTAAGTTTAGGGTTAGGGTTAGGGTTAGAGTACGGGTTAGGGTTAGTGTTAGGGATAGGGTTAGTGTTAGTGTGAGGTTAGGGTTAGGGTTAGGGTTAGGGTACGGGTTAAGTTTAGGGTTAGGGTTAGGTTTAGGGTCCGAGTTAGGGTTAGGGCTAGGGTACGGGTTAGGGTACCAGTTATGTTACGGGTTAGGGTTACAGTACGGGTCTGGGTTAGCGTGAGGTTTAGGGTTATGTTTAGAGTACAGTTAGGGTTAGGGTTAGGGTTAGGGTTATGCTTAGAGTACGGGTTAGGGTTAGTGTTAGGGTTAGGGAAAGCGTTAGGGTAGGGTTAGGGTATGGGTTAGGTTTAGGGTTAGGGTTAGGTTAGGGTTAGAGTATGAGATAGGGTTAGTGTTAAGGTTAGGGTGAGGGTAAAAGTACGGGTTAGGCTTAGGGTTAGGTTTAGGCTTAAGTTACGGGTTAGGGTTAGGTTTAGGGTATGGAATAGGTAGCGTACGGGTTAAGTTTAGGGTTAGGGTTAGGGTTATGTTTAGATTGTGGTTTAGGGTTAGGGTTATGGTTAGGGTTAGAGTACGGGTTTGGGTTAGTGTTAGGGCACAGGTTAGGTTTACCGTTTGGGTTAGGGTTAGGGTACTGGTTAGGGTTAGGTTTATCATACAAGTTAGGGTTAGGGTTAGGTTTAGGGTCCTGGTTAGAGTTAGGGTTAGGGTACGGGTTAGGTTTAGGTTACAAGTTTAGGTTAGTGTTAGGGTCAGAGTTAGGGTTAGGGAATGAGTTAGGGTTAGGGTTAGGTTTAGGGTACTGGTTAGGGTTAGGGTTAGGGTTAAGGTACGGGTTAAGTTTAGGGTTAGGGTTAGGTTTAGGGTCCGAGTTAGGGTTAGGGCTAGGGTACGGGTTAGGGTACCGGTTATGTTACGGGTTAGGGTTACAGTACGGGTCTGGGTTAGCGTGAGGTTTAGGGTTATGTTTAGAGTACAGTTAGGGTTAGGGTTAGGGTTAGGGTTATGGTTAGAGTACGGGTTAGGGTTAGTGTTAGGGTTAGGGAAAGCGTTAGGGTAGGGTTAGGGTATGGGTTAGGTTTAGGGTTAGGGTTAGGTTAGGGTTAGAGTATGAGATAGGGTTAGTGTTAAGGTTAGGGTGAGGTTAAAAGTACGGGTTAGGCTTAGGGTTAGGTTTAGGCTTAAGTTACGGGTTAGGGTTAGGTTTAGGGTATGGAATAGGTCTAGCGTACGGGTTAAGTTTAGGGTTAGGGTTAGGGTTATGTTTAGATTGTGGTTTAGGGTTAGGGTTATGGTTAGGGTTAGAGTACGGGTTTGGGTTAGTGTTAGGGCACAGGTTAGGTTTACCGTTTGGGTTAGGGTTAGGGTACTGGTTAGGGTTAGGTTTATCATACAAGTTAGGGTTAGGGTTAGGTTTAGGGTCCTGGTTAGAGTTAGGGTTAGGGTACGGGTTAGGTTTAGGTTACGAGTTTAGGTTAGTGTTAGGGTCAGAGTTAGGGTTAGGGAATGAGTTAGGGTTAGGGTTAGGTTTAGGGTACTGGTTAGGGTTAGGGTTAGGGTTAAGGTACGGGTTAAGTTTAGGGTTAGGGTTAGGTTTAGGGTCCGAGTTAGGGTTAGGGCTAGGGTACGGGTTAGGGTACCGGTTATGTTACGGGTTAGGGTTACAGTACGGGTCTGGGTTAGGGTTAGGGTTAGGGTTATGGTTAGAGTACGGGTTAGGGTTAGTGTTAGGGTTAGGGAAAGCGTTAGGGTAGGGTTAGGGTATGGGTTAGGTTTAGGGTTAGGGTTAGGTTAGGGTTAGAGTATGAGATAGGGTTAGTGTTAAGGTTAGGGTGAGGTTAAAAGTACGGGTTAGGCTTAGGGTTAGGTTTAGGCTTAAGTTACGGGTTAGGGTTAGGTTTAGGGTATGGAATAGGTCTAGCGTACGGGTTAAGTTTAGGGTTAGGGTTAGGGTTATGTTTAGATTGTGGGTTATGTTTAGGCCTAGGGTTAGGTTTAGGGTTAGGTTACGGTTTAGGGTTAGGGTTATGGCTAGGGTTAGAGTACGGGTTTGGGTTAGTGTTAGGGCACAGGTTAGGTTTACCGTTTGGGTTAGGGTTAGGGTACTGGTTAGGGTTAGGTTTATCATACAAGTTAGGGTTAGGGTTAGGTTTAGGGTCCTGGTTAGAGTTAGGGTTAGGGTACGGGTTAAGTTTAGGTTACGAGTTTAGGTTAGTGTTAGGGTCAGAGTTAGGGTTAGGGAATGAGTTAGGGTTAGGGTTAGGTTTAGGGTACTGGTTAGGGTTAGGGTTAGGGTTAAGGTACAGGTTAAGTTTAGGGTTAGGGTTAGGTTTAGGGTCCGAGTTAGGGTTAGGGCTAGGGTACGGGTTAGGGTACCAGTTATGTTACGGGTTAGGGTTACAGTACGGGTCTGGGTTAGGGTTAGGGTTAGGGTTATGGTTAGAGTACGGGTTAGGGTTAGTGTTAGGGTTAGGGAAAGCGTTAGGGTAGGGTTAGGGTATGGGTTAGGTTTAGGGTTAGGGTTAGGTTAGGGTTAGAGTATGAAATAGGGTTAGTGTTAAGGTTAGGGTGAGGTTAAAAGTACGGGTTAGGCTTAGGGTTAGGTTTAGGCTTAAGTTACGGGTTAGGGTAAGGTTTAGGGTATGGAATAGGTCTAGTGTACGGGTTAAGTTTAGGGTTAGGGTTAGGGTTATGTTTAGATTGTGGTTTAGGGTTAGGGTTATGGTTAGGGTTAGAGTACAGGTTTGGGTTAGTGTTAGGGCACAGGTTAGGTTTACCGTTTGGGTTAGGGTTAGGGTACTGGTTAGGGTTAGGTTTATCATACAAGTTAGGGTTAGGGTTAGGTTTAGGGTCCTGGTTAGAGTTAGGGTTAGGGTACGGGTTAGGTTTAGGTTACGAGTTTAGGTTAGTGTTAGGGTCAGAGTTAGGGTTAGGGAATGAGTTAGGGTTAGGGTTAGGTTTAGGGTACTGGTTAGGGTTAGGGTTAGGGTTAAGGTACGGGTTAGGATTAGGTTACGAGTTAGGGTTAGTGTTATGGTCAGGGTAAGGTTTAGGGAATGAGTTAGTGTTAGGGTTAGGGTACGAGTTAGGGTTTCGTTAGCTAAGGGTTAGGGTAAGGGAATGGGTTAGGTTTAGGGTAAGGGTTAGGGTTAGGGTTAGGGTCAGGGTTAGGGTTAGGGTTAGGCTATGAGTTAGGGTTAGGGTTAGGTTTAGGGTACAGGTTAAGGATAGGGTTAGGTTTAGGATACGGTTTAGTTTAGGGTATGGGTTAGGGTTAGGGTCAGGTTTAGGGTTAGGGTACGAGTTATGTTACGGGATAGGGATACAGTATGGGTTAGGGTTAGGTTGAGGCTTAGGGTTAGGGTTAGAGTACGGTTAGGGTTAGGGTTAGGGTTAGAATACGGGTTAGGGTTAGTGTTAGGTTTAGGGAAAGGGTTAGGTTTAGGGTTAGGGCATGGGTTAGGGTTAGGGTTAGGGATAGAGTACGGAGTAGGGTGAGTGTTAGGGTTAGGGTTAGGGTTAATGTACGTGTTAGGCTTAGGGTTAGGTTTAGGGTTAGGTTACAGGTTAGCGTTAGGGTACTGTTTAGGGTTAGGTTTAGGGTGCGGGTTAGGGTTATGGTTAGGGTTAGTGTATGGGTTAGGGTTAGGTTGAGTGTCAGGGTTAGGGTTAGGGTTAGTGTTAGTATATGGGTTAGGGTTAGGGTTGGGGTTAGGGTGCGGGTTAGTTTTCGGGTTAGGGTACAGGTTATGGTTACAGTTAAAGTTAGGGTTAGGGTTAGGGTACAGGTTAGGGTTAGGTTTAGGGAATGGGATAGGGTTAGTGTACGGGTTAAGTTTAGGGTTAGGTTTAGGTTTAGGTTACGGGTTAGGGTTAGGTAACGGGTTAGGATTAGGTTTAGGTGCGGATTATGGTCAGGGTATGGGTTACGATTAGGTTTAGGGTCAGGGTTAGGTTTAGAAATAGGGTTATGGTACAGGTTAGGGTTAGGGTTGAGGTTAGGGTACGGGTTATTTTTAGGGTTTGGGTACGGGTTAGGGTTACGGTTAAGGTTAGTGTTAGTGTAGGGTATGGGTTAGGGTTAGGGTACGGGTAAGGGTTATGTTTAGGGTTAGGGTTAGGTTTAGGTTTAGGGTGCAGTTTAGGCTTAGGGTTAGGGTTAGGGCTAGGGTATGGGTTAGGGTTAATGTTCGGTTTTGGATACGGGTTAGGGTTAGGGTTAGGGTACGGGATTGGGTTGGCTACGGGTTTGGTCAAGGGTTAGGGTTAGTTTCACGGAAAGGGTTAGGGTTAGGGTTATGTTTAGGTTTAGGGTTAGGGTATTGGTTAGGTTTAGGGTACGGGTTAGGGTTATGTTTAGGGTCAGGGTTAGTGTTAGGGTTAGGTAACGAATTAGGGTTAGGGTTAGGTTTAGGGTACTGGTTAGGTTTAGGGTTAGGGTTAGGGTTAGGGTACGGGTTAGGATTCGGTTACGAGTTAGGGTTAGTGTTATGGTCAGGGTAAGGTTTAGGGAACGAGTTAGTGTTAGGGTTAGGGTACGGGTTAGGGTTAGGGTTATGTTACGGGTAATGGTTACAGTACGGGTTAGGTTTAGGGTGAGGGTTAGGGTTAGGGTTAGAGTTCGGGTTAGGGTTAGTGTTAGGGTTAGGGTTAGGGTTAGGTTTAGGGTTAGAGTACGGGTTAGTGTTGGTGTTAGGTTTAGGTGTAGGGTTAGGGTACGGCTTAGGGTTAAGGTTAGGGTTAGGGTTAGAGTACGGGGTAGGGTTACTGTTAGGTTTAGGGTTAGGTTTAATGTACGGGTTAGGCCTAGGGTTAGGTTTAGGGTTAGGTTACGGTTTAGGGTTAGGTTTACGGTACGGGATAGGGTTAGCGTACGGGTTAACTTTAGGGTTATGTTTAGGATTAGGTTATGGGTTAGGGTTAGGGTACGGATAGGGTTAGGTTTAGGGTGCCAGTTCGGGTTAGGGTTCGGGTTAGTGTACTGGTTAGGGTTAGGTTTAGGGTCAGGGTTAGGGTTAGGGTTACTGTTAGGGTATGGTTTAGGGTTAGGGTTCGGTTTAGGGTACGGGTTAGTTTTAGGGTTAGGGTACGTGTTAGGGTTTCGGTTAAAGTTAGGTTTAGTGTTAGGGTGTGGGTTAGGGTTAGGGTACGGTTAAGGGATATCGTTAGGCTTAGGGTTAGGGTTAGGGTTAGGGTTAGGGTTAGGGTTAGATTACCGGGTAGGGTTAGTGTTAGGATTAGGGTTAGGGTTAATGTACGGGTTAGGCTTAGGTTTAGGTTTAGGGTTAGGTTACAGTTTAGGGTTAGGTTTAGGGTACGGGTTAGGGTTATGGTACGGGTTAGGGTTAGCTTTAGGGTGCGGTTAAGGGTTAGTTTTAGGGTACGGGTCAGGGTTAGGGTTGTGCTTAGGGTACGGGTTAGTTTTAGGCTTAGGGAACGGGTTAGGGTTACTGTTAAATTTAGGGGTTAGGGTTACAGTGTGGGTTAGGTTTAGGGTTAGTGTGTGGGTTAGGGTTAGGGTACGGTAAAGGGTTATGTTTAGGGTTAGGGTTAGGGTTAAGTTTAGGGTGCGGTTTTGTGTTAGGGTTAGGGTTAGGGTTAGAGTACGGGTTTGGGTTAGTGTTAGGGTACAGGTTAGGTATACCGTTTGGGTACAGGTTAGGGTAAGGGTTAGGGTTAGGGTTAGGGTTAGGAGTTACGGTTAGAGTTTTGGTTAGGCTACGGGATAGTGTTAGAGTAAGGGTTAGGGTTAGGGTTAGGGTAAGGGTTAGTGTTTGGGTTATACTACTGGTTAGGGTTAGAGTTAGGTTTAGGTTTAGTGTACGGATAGGGTTAGGGTAAGGGTTAGGGTACAGGTTAGGGTTAGGTTTAGGGTTCGGGCTAGGGTTAGCGTATGGGTTAAGTTTAGGATTAGGGTTAGGTTTAGGTTACAGGTTAGGGTTAGGATACGGTTTAGGTTTAGGTGAGTCTGAGGGTTAGGGTTAGGGTTAGGGATAGGGTTAGGGTTAGGGTACGGATTAGGGTTAGGTTTAGGGTCAGGGTTAGCGTTAGGGATAGGGTTATGGTACGGGTTAGGATTAGGGTTGGGGTTAGGGTGCGGTTTAGTTTTAGGGTTAGGGTACAGGTCAGGGTTACGGTTAAGTTTAGTCTTAGGGTTAGGGTATGGGTGAGTGTTAGGGTATGGATTAGCATTAAGGTTAGGGTTCGGGTTAGGGTTAGTGTACGGGTTAGGGTTAGGTTTAGGTTTAGGGTTAGGGTTAGGGTACGGTTTAGGGTTAGGTTTAGGGTCAGTGTTAGCGTTAGGGATAGGGTTATGGTACAGGTTAGGGTTAGGGTTGGGGTTAGGGTACGGGTTAGTTTTAGGGTTAGGATACGGGTTAGGGTTACGGTTAAGGTCAGGGTTAGTGTAGGGTATTGGTTAGGGTTAGGGTACGGGTAAGGGTTATGGTTAGGGTTAGGGTTAGGTTTAGGTTTAGGGTGCGGGTTAGGCATAGGGTAAGGGTTAGGGTTAGCGCTAGGGTATGGGTTAGGGTTATGTTAGGTTTTGGGTACGGGTTAGGGTTAGGGTTAGGGTACCAATAGGGTTGGGTACGGGTTAGGTCAAGGGTTAGGGTTAGTTTTACGGTACGGTTTATGGTTAGGGTTAGGTTTAGGGTTAGGGTTAGGGTATGGGTTTGGTTTAGGGTACGGATTAGGGTTAGGGATAGGGTAAGGGTTAGGGTTAGGTTTAGGGAATGAGTTAGGGTTAGGGTTACGTTTAGGGTACGGTTTATGGTTAGTGTTAGGGTCAGGGTTATGGTTAGGATACGAGTTAGGGTTAGTGTTAGGGTACGGGTTAGGGTTAGTTTTATGTTACGGGTTAGGGTTACAGTACGGGTTAGGGTTAAGTTGAGGGTTAGGGTTAGGGTTAGAGTACGGTTAGGCTTAGGATTAGGGTTAGAGTACGGGTTAGGGTTAGTGTTAGGGTTAGGGAAAGGGTTAGTGTTAGTGTACGGGTTAGACTTAGGTTTAGGGTTAGGGTTAGGGTACGGGGTAGGGTTAGGTTTAGGGTATGGGATAGGGTTAGCCTACGGGTTAAAATTAGGTTTAGGGTTAGGTTTAGGTTACGACTTAGGGTTAGGGTACAGGTTAGGGTCAGGTTTAGGTGAGGGTTAGGGTTAGGATTAGGGTTAGGGTACCGGTTAGATTTAGGGTTAGGGTACGTGTCAGGGTTATGGTTAAGGTTAGGGTTAGGGTTAGCGTATGGGTTAGTGTTAGGGTACGGGTAAGGGTTTTGGTTAGGGTTAGGGTTAGGTTTAGGTTTAGGGTGTGGTTTCAGGTAGAGTTAGGTTTAGCGCCAGGCTATGGGTGTCACGGTTAGGGTTTTGGTACGGGTTAGGGTTAGGGTTAGGTTACGGGATAGGCTTGGGTACGGGTTAGGTCAAGGGTTACGGTTAGGTTTAGGGTACAGTTTAGGGTTAGGGTTAGCCTCAGGGTTAGGGTTAGGGTTAGGGTTACAGTACGCTTTAGGGTTACTGTACGGGTTAGGGTTATGGATAGGGTTAGGGTTAGGGTTAGCGTTATAATACGGGTTAGGGTTAGAGTTAGGGTTAGGTTTAGGTTTAGAGTACGGGTTAGGGTTAGTGTTAGGGTTAGGTTTAGTGTTAGGGTTAGGGTTAGAGTACGGGTCAGGGTTAGTGTTAGTGTTAGTGTTAGGGTTAGTGTTAGTGTAGGATAGGGTTAGGGTTAGGATTAGGGTTAGGGTATGGGTTAGGGTTAGGTTTAGGATACGGGATAGGATTAGCGTACGGTTTAAGTTTAGGGTTAGGGTTAGGTTTAGTTTACAGGTTAGGGTTAGGGAACGGGTTAGGGTTAGGTTTAGGTGCGGGTTAGGGTTAGGGTTAGGGTCAGGGTTAGGCTTTGGGTTAGGGTTAGGTTTAGGGCTAGGGTTAGGGTTAGGGATAGGTTTATGTTACGGGTTATTGTTAGGTTTGGGTTTAGGGTACAGGTTAGTTTTAGGGTTAGGGTATGGGTCAGGGTTACGGTTAAGGTTAGGGTTAGGTTTAGGGTTAGGGTTAGGGTTAGGGTATGGGTTAGGTTTAGGGTACGGGTTAGTGTTAGGGTTAGGGTCAGGGTTAGGGTTAGGGTACGAGTTAGGGTTAGGGTTACATTTAGGGTAAGGTTTAGGGTTAGTGTTAGGGTCAGGATTAGGGTTAGGGTATGAGTTAGGGTTAGGGTTAGGGTACGGGTTAGGGTCAGGGTTATGTTATGAGTTAGGGTTACAGTACGTGTTAGGTTTAGGGTGAGCATTAGGGTTAGGGTTAGAGTATGGTTAGGGTTAGGGTTAGGGTTAGGTTTAGGATTAGAATATGGGTTAGGGTTAGTGTTAGGGTTAGGGAAAGAGTTAGGGTTAGGGTACGGGGCAGAGTTAGGGTTAGGGTTAGGGTTAGGGTACGAGTTAGGGTTAGGTTTAGTGTACAGGCTAGGGTTAGCGTACGGGTTAAGTTTAGGTTTGGCGTTAGGTTTAGGTTACGGGTTAGGTTTAGGGTACGCGTTAGGGTTAGATTTAGGTGAGGGTTAGGGTTAGGGTTAGGGTATGGGTTAGGTTTAGGGTTGGGGTTACGGGTCATGGTTACTGTTAAGGTTAGGGTTAGGGTTAGGCTATGGGTTAGTGTTAGGGTACGGGTAAGGGTTATGGTTAGGGTTAGGGTTAGGTTTAGGTTGAGGGTGCGGTTTAGGTTTAGGGTTAGGTTTAGTGCTAGGCTATGGGTTAGGGTTACGTTTAGGGTTTTGGTACGGGTTAGGGTTAGGGTTAGGTTACAGGATAGGGTTGGGTACGGGTTAGGTCAAGGTTTATGGTTAGGTTTAGCGTACGGTTTAGGGTTTGGGTTAGCGTCAGTGTTAGGGTTAGGGTTAGGGTACGAATTAGGGTTAGGTTTAGGTTAGAGTATGGTTTAGGGTTAGGGTTCGGGTTAGTGTACGGGTTAGGTTTAGGGTACAGTTTACAGTACGGGTATGGGTTTGGGTTAGGTTTAGGGTACGGGTTAGGGTACGGGTTAGGGTTAGGGTTAGAGTACGGGGTAGGCTTAATGTTAGGGTTAGGGTTAGGGTTAAATTACGGGTTAGGCTTAAGGTTGGGTTAAGGGTTAGAATACGGGTTATGGTTAGGTTTAGGGTACAGGATAGGGTTAGCGTACGGTTTAAGTTTAGGGTTAGGGTTAGGTTTAGGTTACGGGTTAGGGTTAGGGTACGGGTTAGGGTTGGGTTTAGGGTGTGGGTTAGCGTTAGGGTTAGGATTAGTGTAAGGGTTAGGGTTAGTTTTAGGGTCAGGGTTAGGGTTAGGGTTAGTGTTAGGGTACGGGTTAGGGTTAGGGTTGGGGTTAGGGTACGGGTTAGATTTCGGGTTGGGGTACGGATCAGGGTTACTGTTAAGGTTAGGGTTAGGGTTAGGCTATGGGTTAGTGTTAGGGTACGGGTAAGGGTTATGGTTGGGTTTAGGGTTAGGTTTAGTTTGAGGGTGCGGTTTAGGGTTAGGGTTAGGGTTAGTGCTAGGCTATGGGTTAGGGTTACAGTTAGGGTTTTGGTACGGGTTAGGTTTAGGGTTAGGTTACAGGATAGGGTTGGGTATGGGTTAGGCCAAGGGTTACGGTTAGGTTTAGCGTACGGTTTAGGGTTAGGGTTAGCGTCAGGGTTAGGGTTAGGGTTAGGTTACGAGTTAGGGTTAGGTTTAGGTTTAGGGTACGGTTTAGGTTTAGGGTTAGCGTTAGGATATGGGTTAGGTTTAGGGTACAGTTTAGTGTACGGGTACGTGTACGGGCAGGGTTAGGGTTAGGGTACGGGTTAGGGTACGGTTTAGGGTTAGGGTTGGGGTTGGGTACGGGTTAGTTTTAGGGTTAGGGTACGGGTTAGGGTTACGGTTAAGGTTAGGGTTAGGTTTAGGGTATGAGTTAGGGTTAGATTATGGTTAAGGGTTTTGGTTTGGGTTAGGGTTCGGGTTAAGTTTAGGGTGCGGGTTAGGGTTAGGTTTAGGTTTAGGGTTAGAATTAGCGTTAGGGTTAGAATTAGTGTAAGGGTTAGGGTTAGTTTTAGGGTCAGGGTTAGGGTTAGGGTTAGTGTTAGGGTGGGTTAGGGTTAGGGATGGGGTTAGGGTACGGGTTAGTTTTAGGATTAGGGTATGGGTTAGGGTTACGGTTAAGGTTAGGGTTAGGGTTAGGATATGAGTTAGGGTTAGATTATGGTTAAGGGTTTTGGTTTGGGTTAGGGTTCGGGTTAAGTTTAGGGTGCGGGTTAGGGTTAGGTTTAGGTTTAGGGTTAGGGTTAGAACACGGGTTTGGGTTAGTGTTAGGGTACAGGTTAGATTTACCGTTTTGGTACGGGTTAGGGTAAGGGTTAGGGTTAGGTTTAGGGGTTAGGGTTAGAGTTAGGATTAGGCTACGGGTAGGGTTAGGGTACGGGTTAGGGTTAGAGTTAGGGATCGGGTTAGGTTTAGTGTACGGTTTAGATTTAGGTTTAGGTTTAGGGTTAGTTTTAGGGTTACAATACCGGTTAGGGTTAAGTTTGGGGTATGGGATAGGGTTAGTGTACGTGTTAGGTCTAAGGTTAGATTTAGGTTTAGTGTCCGGGTTAGGGTTAGGTTTAGGGTATGTGTTAGGGTTAGGGTTTGGGTACGGGTTAGCGTTACGTTTAGGGTTAGGGTACGTGTTAGGTTAGGGTTAGGGTTAGTGTACGGTTTATGGTTAGGGTACGGATTAGGGTTAGGGTTAGGTCAGGGTTAGCATTAGGGTTTGCGTACGGTTTAGGGTTACTGTACGGGTTAGGGTTATGGTTATGGTTAGGGTTAATGTTAGCGTTATAGTATGGGTTAGGTTTAGAGTTAGGGTTAGGTTTAGAGTTAGAGTACAGGTTAGGGTTATTGTTAGGGTTAGGTTTAGGGTTAGGGTTAGGGTTAGAGACGGGTTAGGGTTAGTTTGGTGTTAGGGTTAGGGTTAAGGTTAGTGTACGGATAGGGTTAGGGTTAGGGTTAGGGTTAGGGTACTGGTTAGGGTTAGGTTTAGGATACGGGATAGGATTAGCATACGGGTTAAGTTTAGGGTTAGGGTTATGTTTAGGTTACGGGTTAGGGTTAGCGAACGGGTTAGGGTTAGGTTTTGGTGTGGGTTAGGGTTAGGGTTTGGATTAGGGTTAGGTTTACGGTCAGGGTTAGGGTTAGGGATAGGGTTATGGTATAGGTTAGGGTTAGGTTTGGGGTTAGGGTACAGGTTAGGTTTAGGGTTAGGGTACGGGTCAGGGCTACAGTTAAGGTTAGGGTTAGGGTTAGGATATGGGTTACGGTTAGGGTACGGATAAGGGTTATTATTAGGGTTAGGGTTAGGTTTAGGTTTAGGGTGCGGGTTAGGGTTTGGGTTAGGGTTAGTGCTAGGTTATGGGTTAGGGTTACTGTTAGGGTTTGGTACGGGTTAGGTCACGGGCTAGGGTTAGGTTTAGGGTACGGGTAATGGTTAGGGTTAGGTTTAGGGTTAGTGTTATGGTATGGGTTAGGCTTAGGGTACGGGTTAGGGTTAAGGTTAGGGTAGGGTTAGGGTTAGGGTTAGTGTTAGGGTACGAGTTAGGGTTAGGGTTAGGTTTAGGGTACGGGATAGAGTTAGGATTAGGGTTAGAGTACGGGTTGGGTTTAGTGCACGGGTTACGGTTAGTGTTAGGGTCAGGGTTAGGGTTTGGGTGAGGGTACATGTTAGGTTTAGGGTTAGGGTACGGGTTAGGGTTAGTCTTATGGTACGGGTTAGGGTTATAGTACAGGTTAGGGTTAAGGTGAGGGTTAGGGTTAGGGTTAGAGTATGGTTAGGGTTAGGGATAGGGTTAGAGTACGGGTTAGGGTTAGTGTTAGGTTAGGTTTAGGGTTAGGTTTCGTGTACGGGTTAGGGTTAGGGTTAAGGTTAGGTTTAGGGTTAGGTTTAGAGTGCGGGGTAGGGTTAGTGTTAGGGTTAGGGTTAGGGTTAGGGTTAGGTTTAGAGTGCGGTGTAGGGTTAGTGTTAGGGTTAGGGTTAGGGTTAATGTACGGGCAGGCTTAGGTTTAGGTTTAGGGTTAGAATACGGGTTAGGGTTAGGTTCAGGGTACGGGATAGGGTTAGCGTACGGGTTAAGTTTAGGGTTAGGGTTAGGTTAAGGTTACGGGTTAGGGCTAGGGTATGGGTTATGGTTAGGTTTACGGTGCGGGTTAGGGTTAGGGTTAGGATTAGTGTAAGGTTTAGGGTTAGGTTTAGGGTCAGGTTTAGGGTTAGGGTTAGAGTTAGGGTACGGTTTAGGGTTAGGGTTGGGGTTAGGGTATGCGTTAGTGTTAGGTTTGGGGTAGGTTACGGGTTAGGTTTAGGGTTAGGGTACAGGTTAGTGTTATGGTTAAGGTTAGGGTTAGTGTTAGGGTATGGGTTTGGGTTAGGTTACCGTTAAGGGTTATGGTTTTGTTTAGGGTTCGGGTTCAGTTTAGGGTGCGGGTTAGGGTTAGGTTTAGGGTTAGGGTTAGGCTTAGAGTACGGGTTTGGGTTAGTGTTAGGTTACGGGTTAGGTTTACCTTTTGGGTACGGGTTAGGGAAGGGTTTGTTTTAGGGTTAGGGTTAAGGGTTATAGACAGTGTTAGGCTACGGGTAGGGTTAGGGTATGGGTTAGAGTTAGGGTTCGGGTTCGGGTTAGGGTTATTGTACGGGTTAGGGTGAGGTTTAGTGTTAGGGTTAGTGTTAGGGTTACGAAACGGGTAAGGGTTAAGGTTGGAGTATGGGATAGGTTTAGTGTACGTGTTAGGTCTAGGGTTAGGGTTAGGTTTAGTGTGCGGGTTAGGGTTAGGGTTAGAGTACGTGTTAGGGTTAGGGTTTGGATACGGGTTAGCATTACGTTTAGGGTTGGGTACGGGTTAGGTTTAGGGTTAGGGTTAGGGTACGGGTTAGGCTTAGCTCATGGTTAGGTTTAGGGTTAAGGTTAGGGTATCCGTTAGGGTTACTGTACGAGTTAGGGTTATGGTTATGGTTAGGGTAGGGGTTAGCGTTATAGTACGCGTTAGGGTTAGAGTTAGGGTTAGGTGTAGGGTTAGAGTACGGGTTACGGTTAGTGTTAAGGTTAGGGTTAGGGTTAGAGTACGGGTTAGGGTTAGAAAACGGGTTAGGGTTAGGTTTAGGGTTAGGGTTATGGTTAGTGTACGGGTTAGGGTTAGTGTCAGTGTTAGGGTTAAGGTTAGGGTTAGTGTACGGATAGGGTTAGGGTTAGGTTTAGTGTACGGGTTAGGGTTAGGTTTAGGATATGGAATATGGTTAGTGTACGGGTTAAGTTTAGGGTTAGGCTTAGGTTTAGTGACGGGTTAGGGTTAGTGAACGGATTAGGGTTAGGTTTAGGTGCGGGTTAGAGTTAGGGTTAGGGTTAAGGTTTGGTATAGGGTTACGTTTAGGGTCAGGATTAGGGTTAGGGATAGGGTTATGGTACGGGTTAGGGTTAGGTTTGGGGTTAGGGTACAGGTTAGTTTTAGAGTTAGGGTATGGGTCAGGGTTATGGTTAAGGTTATGGTTAGGGTTAGGGTATGGTTAGGGTTAGGTAAGGGTAAGTGTTATGGTTAGGGTTAGAGTTAGGTTTAGTTTTAGGGTGCGGGTTAGGTTTAGGTTTAGGGTTAGTGCTAGGTTATGGTTCAGGGTTGCTGTTAGGGTTTGGGTACGGGTTAGGGTTAGGGATAGGTTACGGGATAGGGTTGGTAAGGGTTAGGTCAAGGGTAGGGTTAGGTTTCGGGTACGGGTTAGGGTTAGGGTTAGGTTTAGGGTTAGTGTTAGGGTATGGGTTAGGCTTAGAGTATGGGTTAGGGTTAAGGTTAGGGTCAAGGTTAGGGTTAGGGTTAGGGTACGAGTTAGGGTTCGGGTTAGGTTTAGGGTACGGGTTAGGGTTAGGATTAGGGTTAGGGTACGGGTTAGGTTTAGGGTACGGGTTACGGTTAGGGTTAGGGTCAGGCTTAGGGTTAGGGTTAGGGTACAAGTTAGGGTTAGGGTTAGGATACGGGTTAGGGTTAGGGTTATGGTACGGGTTAGGGTTACAGTACGGGTTAGGGTTAGGGTGAGGGTTAGGGTTAGAGTATGGTTAGGGTTAGGGTTAAGGTTAGGGTTAGAGTACGGGTTAGGGTTAGTTTTAGGTTAGGTTTAATGTTAGGGTTAGTGTACGCGTTAGGGTTAGGTTCAGGGTACGGGATAGGGTTAGCGTACGGGTTAAGTTTAGGTACGGTTAGGTTTAGGTTACGGGTTAGGGTTAGGGTATGAGTTTGGGTTAGGTTTAGGGTACGGGTTAGGGTTAGGTTTGGGGTTAGGATACAGGTTAGTTTTAGGGTTAGGGTATGGGTCAGGGATACGGTTAAGGTTATGGTTATGGTTAGGGTATGGGTTAGGGTTAGGATACGGGTAAGGGTTATGGTTATGGTTAGGGTTAGGGTTAGGTTTAGGGTACGGTTTAGCGTTAGGGTTAGGGTTAGTGTAAGGGTTAGGGTTATGTTACGGGTTAGGGTTAGGGTTAGTGTTAGTGTTAGGGTACGCGTTAGTGTTAGGGTTGGAGTTAGGGTACGGGTTAGTTTTAGGGTTAGGGTATAGGTTAGGTTTATGGTTAGGTTAGGTTTATGTTTAGGGTATGGTTAGGGTCGGTTAGGGTTCAGGTTAAGTTTAGGGTGCGGTTTTGTTTAGGGTTAGAGTTAGTGTACAGGTTTGGGTTACTGTTAGGGTACGGGTTAGGTTTACCTTTTGGGTACGGGTTAGTGTAAGGGTTAGGGTTAGCGTTAGGGTTAGGGGTTAGGGTTAGAGTTAGGGTTAGGCTATGGGTAGGGTTAGGGTATGGGTTAGGATACGGGTTAGTGTTCGGGTTAGGGTTAGTGTACGGGTTAGGCATAGGGTTAGATTTAGGGTTAGGGTTAGGGTTAGGGTTAGGTTTAGTGTTAGGGTTACGGTATGGGTTAGGGTTGAGATTCTGGTACAGGATAGGGTTAGTGTAAGTGTTAGGTCTAGGGTTAGGGTTAGGTTTAGTGTGCAGTTAAGGGTTAGGGTTAGGGTACGTGTTAGGTTAGGGTTGGGGTACGGGTAAGGGTTACATTTAGGCTTAGGGTACAGGTTAGGTTTAGGATTAGGGTAAGGGTAAGTGTTAGGGTACGGGTTAGGGTTACAGAACGGGTTAGGAGTAGGTTTATGGTTAGGTTTAGGGTTAGAGTGCGTATTAGGGTTAGTGTTAGGGTTAGCGTTAGTGTTACTGTGCAGATAGGGTTAGGGTTAGGGTTAGTGTTAGGGTACGGGTAAGGGTTATGGTTAGGGTTAGGGTTAGGTTTAGGTTTAGGGTACGGTTAAGGGTTAGGGTTAGGGTTAGGGTACGGGTTAGGGTACGGGTTAGGGTTAGGGTTAGAGTACGGGGTAGGCTTAGTGTTAGGGTTAGGGTTAAAGTACGGGTTAGGCTTAGGGTTAGGTTTAGGGTTAGGATATGGGTTAGGGTTAGGTTTAGGGTACGGGATAGTGTTAGGGTACGGGTTAAGTTTAGGGTTAGGGTTAGGTTTAGGTTACGGGTTAGGGTTAGGGTACGGGTTAGGGTTAGGTTTAGGGTGCAGGTTAGCGTTAGGGTTAGGATTAGCGTAAGGGTTAGGGTTAGGTTTAGGGTCAGGGTTAGGGTTAGGGTTAGTGTTAGGGTACGGGTTAGGGTTAGCGTTGGGGTTAGTGTACGGGTTAGTTTTAGGGTTAAGGTACGGGTTAGGGTTTTGGTTAAGGTTAGGGTTAGGGTTAGGGTATGTGTTAGTGTTAGATTACGGTTAAGAGTTTTGGTTTGTGTTAGGGTTCGGGTTAAGTTTAGGGTGCGGGTTAGGGTTAGGTTTAGGTTTAGGGTTAGGGTTAGACCATGGGTTTGGGTTAGTGTTAGGGTACAGGTTAGGTTTACCGTTTGGGTACGGGTTATGGTAAGGTTTAGGGTTAGGGTTAGGGATTAGGATTAGAGTTAGGATTAGGCTATGGGTAGGGTAAGGGTACGGGTTAGGGTTAGGGTTAGGTATCGGGTTAGGTTTAGTGTACAGTTTAGTTTTAGTGTTTGGGTTAGGGTTACGATACAGGTTAGGGTTAAGGTTGGGGTATGGGATAGGGTTAGTGTACGTGTTAGGTCTAGGGTTAGGTTTAGGTTAATGTGCGGGTTAGGGTTAGGGTTATGGTATGTGTTAGGGTTATGGTTTGGGTACCGGTTAGCGTTATGTTTAGGGTTAGGGTACGGGTTAGGTTTAGGGTTAGGTTTAGGGTACAGTTTAGGGTTAGGTTACGGGTTAGGGTTAGGGTTAGGTCAGGGTTAGCGTTAGGGTTAGAATACGGTTTAGGGTTACTGTACGGGTTAGGGTTATGGTTATGGTTAAGGTTAGGTTTAGCGTTATAGTACGAGTTAGAGTTAGAGTTAGGGTTAGGTTTAGGGTTAGAGTACGGGTTAGGTTTAGTGTTAGGTTTAGGTTTAGTGTTAGGGTTAGGGTTAGAGTACGGGTTATGTTTAGTGTTGGTGTTAGGGTTAGGGTTAGGGTTAGTGTACAGATAGGGTTAGGGTTAGGGTACGGGTTAGGGTTAGGTTTAGGATACGGGATAGGATTAGCATACGTGTTAAGTTTAGGGTTAGGGTTAGGTTAGGTTACGGGTTAGGGTTACGGAACAGGTTAGGGTTAGGTTTAGTTGCGGGTTAGGGTTAGAGTTAGGGTTAGGGTTAGGGTTTGGTTTAAGGTTAGGTTTAGGGTCAGGGTTAGGCTTAGGGATAGGGTTATGGTACGGGTTAGGGTTAGGTTTGGGGTTAGGGTACAGGTTAGTTTTATGGTTAGGGTACGGGTCAGGGTTACGGTTAAGGTTAGGATTAGGTTTAGGATATGGGTTACGGTTAGTGTACGGGTAAGTGTTATGTTTAGTGTTAGGGTTAGGTTTAGGTTTAGGGTGCGGGTTAGCGTTTGGGTTAGGGTTAGTGCTAGGTTATGGGTTACGGTTACTGTTAGGGTTTGGTACGGGTTAGGTCAAGGGCTAGGGTTAGGTTTAGGGTATGGGTTAGGGTTAGGGTTAGGTTTAGGGTTAGTGTTAGGGTATGGGATAGGCTTAGGGTACGGGTTAGGGTCAAGTTTAGGGTAGGGTAAGAGTTAGGGGTAGGGTACGAGTTAGGGTTAGGGTTTGGTTTAGGGTATGGGTTAGGGTTAGGATTAAGGTTAGAGTAAGGGGTTAGGTTTAGGGAATGGGTTATGGTTAGTGTTAGGGTCAGGGTTAAGGTTAGTGTTAGGGTACAAGTAGGGTTAGGGTTAGGGTACGTGTTAGGGTTTGTGTTATGGTATTGGTTAGGGTTACAGTACGGGTTAGGGGTAGGGTGAGGGTTAGGGTTAGGGTTAGAGTATGGTTAGGGTTAGGGTTAGGGTTAGAGTACGGGTTAGGGTTAGTGTTAGGTTAGGTTTAGGGTTAGGGTTAGTGTACGGGTTAGGGTTAGGGTTAGGCTTAGAGTACGGTGTAGGGTTAGTGTTAGGGTTAGAGTTAGGCTTAATGTACAGGTTAGACTTAGGTTTAGGTTTAGGGTTAGAATACGGGTTAGCGTTAGGTTCAGTGTACAGAATAGGGTTAGCGTACGGGTTAAGTTTAGGTTTAGGGTTAGGTTAAGTTTACGGGTTAGGGTAGGGTACGGGTTAGGGTTAGGTTTAGGGTGCGGGTTAGGGTTTGGTTTAGGATTAGTGTAAGGGTTAGGGTTAGGTTTAGTGTCAGGTTTAGGGTTAGAGTTAGGGTACGGTTTAGGGTTAGGGTTGGGGTTAGGTTACGTGTTAGTGTTAGGTTTGGTTTTAGGGTACGGGTTAGTTTTAGGGTTAGGGTACAGGTTAGGTTTATGGTTAAATTTAGGGTTAGGTTAGGGTATGAGTTTGTGTAGGTTACGGTTAAGGGTTATGGTTTCGGTTAGGGTTCGGGTTAAGTTTAGGGTGCAGGTTAGGGTTAGGTTTAGGGTTAGGTTTAGGGTTAGAGTACGGGTTTAGGTTAGTGTTAAGGTACGGGTTAGTTTTACCGTTTGGGTACGGGTTAGGGAAGGATTAGGTTTAGGGTTAGGGTTTAGGGTTATAGATAAGATTAGTCTATGGGTAGAGTTAGGGTACGGGTTAGGGTTAGGGTTAGGGTTCAGGTTAGGGTTACTGTACGGTTAGGGTTAGGTTTAGGGTTAGGGTTAGTGTTAGGGTTACTATACGGGTTAGGGTTAAGTTTCGGGTATGGGATAGGTTTAGTGTACGTGTTAGGTCTAGGGTTAGGGTTAGGTTTAGTGTGCGGGTTAGGGTTAGGGTTAGGGTATGTGTTAGGTTTAGGGTTTGGTTACGGGTTAGCGTTATGTTAAGGGTTAGGGTACGGGTTAGGTTTAGGTTTAGGGGTAGGTTTCGGTTTAGGGTTAGGTTACGGGTTAGGGTTAGGTCAGGGTTAGATTTAGGGTTAGGGTTAGGGTACCGGTTAGGTTTACTGTACTGGTTAGGGTTATGTTTAGGGTTAGGGTTAGGGTTAGCGTTATAGTACGGGTTAGGGTTAGAGTTAGGTTTAGGTTTAGGGTTAGAGTACGGGTTTCGGTTAGTGTTAGGGTTAGGGTTAGTGTTAGAGTACGGGTTAGGGTTAGTGTACCGGTTAGGGTTAGGGTTAGGCTTAGGTTTAGGGTTACGGTATGGTTTAGTGTTAAGTGTTCGGTACGGGATAGTGTTAGTGTACGTTTTAGGTCTAGGGTTAGGGTTAGGTTTAGTGTGTGGGTTAGGGTTAGGATTAGGGTTAGGGTACGTGTTAGGGTTAGGGTTTGGGTACGGGTGAGGGTTACGTTTAGGGTTAGGGTACGTGTTAGGTTTAGGGTTAAGGTAAGGGTTATTTTTAGGGTTCGGTTTAGGGTTAGAGTACGGGTTAGCGTTAGGTTTAGGGTTAGGGTTAGGGTTAGAGAACGGGTTAGGGTTAGAGTTAGTGTTAGGGTTAGGGTTAGTGTACGGATAGGGTTAGGGTTAGGGTTAGGGTTAGGGTTAGGGTACGGGTTAGATTTAGGTTTAGGGTTCGGGATAGGGTTAGTGTACGGGTTATGTTTAGGGTTAGGGTTAGGTTTAGGTTATGGTTTAGGGTTAGGGTACGGGTTAGAGTTACGGTTAAGGGTAGGGTTAGTGTTAGGGTATGGGTTAGGTTTAGGGTACGGGTAAGGGTTATGGTTAGGGTTAGGGTTAATTTTAGGTTTAGGTTGCGGGTTAGGCTTAGGGTTAGGTTTAGGTTTTGCGCTAGGGTATGGGTTAGGGTTACTGTTACGGTTTGATTACGGGTTAAGTTTAGGTTTAGGGTACGAGATAGGGTTGGGTACAGGTTAGATCAAGGGTTAGGTTTAGGTTTAGGGTTCGGGTTAGGGTTAGGGTTAAGCATAGGGTTAGGGTTAGGCTATGGGTTAGGTTTAGGGTACGGGTTGGTGTTAGGTTTAGAGTCAGGGTTAGAGTTAGGGTTAGGATATGAGTTAGGGTTAGGGATAGGTTTAGGTTACGGGTTAGGGTTAGGGTTAGGTTTAGGGTACGGGTTAGGTTTAGGTTACGGGATAGGGTTAGGGTCAGGTAGGGTTAGGGTACGAGTTAGGGTTAGGTTTAGGGTACGGGTTAGGTTTGGGTACGGGTTAGGTTTAGAGTACTGGTTAGGGTTAGTGTTAGGTTTAGGGAAAGGGTTAGGTTTAGGGTTAGGGTACGGGTACTGGTTAGGGATAGGGATAGGGTTAGGGTTAGATTACGGTTAGGGTTAGGGTTATGCTTAGGGTTAGAGTACGGGTTAGGGTTAATGTTAGGTTTAGGGAAATGGTTAAGTTTAGGGTTAGGGTACGGGTTATGGTTATGTTACGGTTAAGGCTTATGGTTTGGGTTAGGGTTAGGGATAAGTTTAGGTTTCGGGTTTGGGTTAGGGTTAGAGTACGGGTTTGGGTTAGTGTTAGGGTACGGGTTTGGTTTACCGTTTGGGTACGCGTTAGGGTAAGGGTTAGGGTTAAGGTTAGGGTTAGGGGTTAGGGTTAGAGTTAGGGTTAGGCTACGGGTAGGGTTAGGGTACGGGTTAGGGTTACGGTTAGTGTTCGGGTAGGGTTAGGTTACGCGTTAGGTTTAGAGATAGGTTTAGGGTTAGGGTTAGGGTTAGTGTTAGGGTTACGGTACGGGTTAGGGTTAAGGTTAGGGTATGGGATAGAGTTAGTGTACGTGTTAGGTCTAGGGTTAGGATTACGTTTAGTGTGCGGGTAAGGGTTAGAGTTAGGGTACATGTTAGGGTTAGGGGTTGGGTATTGGTTAGCGTTACGTTTAGGTTAGGGTACGAGTGAGGTTTAGGGTTAGGGTTAGGGTACGGTTTAGCTTTAGGGTACGGGTTAGAGTCAGGGTTAGGCTTATGTTTAGGGTTAGGGTTAGGGTTAGGGTGCGGGTTAGGGTTACTGTGCGGGTAGGGTTAAGGTTAGGGTTAGTGATAGGGTTAGAGTACGGTTATGGTTAGGGTTAGAGTTAGCGTTAGAGTACGGGTTATGGTTAGTGTTAGGGTTAGTGTTAGGTTACGGGTTAGGGGTAGGGTACGGGTTAGGGTTAGGGTTTGGGTTAGGGTTAGAGTACGGGGTAGTTTTAGTGTTAGGGTTAGGTTTAGGCTTAGGGTTAGGGTTAGGGTACGGGTGAGGGTTAGAGTTAGGGTTAGGCTTAGAGTACGGGGTAGTTTTAGTGTTAGGGTTAGGATTAGGGTTAATGTACGGGTTAGGATTAGGAATAGGTTTAGGGTTAGGTTACGGGTTAGGGTTGGGTTTAGGGTTCGGGTTCGGGTAGGAATAGGTTTAGGGTTAGGTTACGGGTTAGGGTTAGGGTTAGGGTTAGAGTACTTGGTAGGGTTAGTGTTAGGGTTAGGGTTAGGGTTAGGGTATTGGTTAGGCTTAGGGTTCGGGTTAGGGTTAGGGTTAGGGTCAGGTTTAGGGTTAGGGTTACGGTTAGGGTACGGGTTAGGGTTAGGTTTAGATTACGGGTTAAGGTTAGGTTTAGGTTTAGGGTACGGGTTAGGTTTAGGGTACGGGTTAGGGTTAGGGTTAGGGTCAGGGTTAGGGTTAGGGTTAGGGTATGAATTAGGGTTAGGGTTAGGGTACGGTTTAGAGTTAGGTTTATGGTATGGGTTAGGGTTACAGTACGGGATAGGGTTAGGGTGAGAGTTAGGGTTAGTGTTAGGGTTAGGGTACGTGTTAGGGTTGGTGTTTGGGTACGTGTTAGGGTTACGTTTAGGGTTAGGGTACGGGTTAGGTTTAGGGTTAGGGTAAGGGTTAGTGTTAGGGTATAGGATATGGTTAGAGTACGGGTTAGGGCTAGGTTAAGGTTTAGGGTTAGGGTTAGAATACGGGTTAGGGTTAGTGTTAGGGTTAGGGTTAGGTTTAGCATATGGATAGGGTTAGGTTAGGGTTAGGGTTAGGGTATGAGTTAGGGTTAGGTTTAGGGTACCGGATAGGTTTAGTGTACGGGTTAAGTGTAGGGTTAGGGTTAAGTTTAGGTTATTGGTTAGGGTTAGGGTTCGGGTACGGGTTAGGTTTAGGTGCGGGTTAGAGTTAAGTTACGGGTTATGGTTAGGTTTAGGGTCAGGGTTAGGGTTAGGGATAGGGTTATGGTAGAGGTTAGGGTTATGGTTGGGGTTAGGGTATGGGTTAGTTTTAGGGTTAGGATACGGGTTAGGGTTAGGGTTAGGGTACGTGATAGGGTTGGGTACGAGTTAGGTCAAGGGTTTAGTTAGGTTTAGGGTACAGGTTAGGGTTAGGGTTAGGTTTAGGGTTAGGGTTAGGGTATGGGTTAGGCTTAGGGTATCAGTTAGGGTTAGGTTAAGGGTCAGGGTTAGGATTAGGGTTAGGGTTAGGGTACGTGTTAGGGTTGGGTTTAGGGTACGGGTTAGGGTTAGGTTTAGGGTTAGGGTACGGTTTAGGTTTAGGGTACGGGTTAGCGTTATGGTTAGGGTCAGGGTTAGGGTGAGGGTTAGGGTACGAATTAGGGTTAGGGTTAGGGTACGGGTTAGGGTTAACGTTATGATACGGGTAGGGTTACATTACGGGTTAGGGTTAGGGTGAGGTTTAGGGTTAGGGTTAGAGTACGGTTAAAGTTAGTGCTAGGGTTAGGGCTAGAGTACGGGTTATGGTTAGTGTTAGGGTTAGGTTTAGGGTTAGGGTTAGGGTACGGGATAGGTTTGGGTACGGGTTAGGGCAAGGGTTAGGTTTAGGGTACGGTATAGGGTTAGGGTTAAGTTTAGGGTTACGGTTAGGGTATATGTTAGGTTTGGGGTTAGAGTTAGGTTTAGGATCAAGGTTAGGGTTAGTGTTAGGGTAAGAGTTAGGGTTAGGGTTAGGTTTAGGGTACGGGTTAGGGTTACAGTTAGGGTTAGGTTTAGGTTTAGAGTACGGGGTAGGGTTAGTGTTAGGGTTAGGTTTAGGGTTAGGGTACGCTTTAGGGTTAGAGTTAGGGTTAGAGTTAGAGTACGGGGTAGTTTTAGGGTTAGGGTTAGAGTACGGATAGGTTTAGGGTTAGGGTTAGGGTACGGGTTAGGTTTAGGTTACGGCTTAGGGTTAGGGTCAGGGTTAGGGTTAGGGTACGAGTTAGGGTTAGGGTAAGGGTTAGGTTTAGGGTTAGGATTACAGTAGTGCATTAGGGTTAATGTTAGGGTTACGTTTAGGGTTAGAGTACTGGTTTGGGTTAGTGTTAGAGTTATGGTTATTGTTAGGGTTAGGGTTAAGGTTAGAGTACGGGTTAGGGATAGGATTAGGGTTAGGGTTAGGTTTAGTGTATGGGATAGGGTTAGTGTTAGGGTTAGGGTTAGGGTTAGGGTTAGTGTACAGTTAGGGTTAGGTTTAGGGTTAGGGTTAGTGTTAGTGTTAGTGTACACGTTAAGTTTAGGGTTGGGGTTAGGGTACGGGTTAGTTTTAGGGTTAGGGTACGAGTTAGGGTTACGGTTAAGGTTAGGGTTAGGGTTACGTTTTGGGTGCTGGTTATGGTTAGGGTAGTGTTAGTGTTAGAGTACGGGTTTGGGTTAGTGTTAGGGTATGGGTTAGGTTTAACGTTTGGGTACGGATTAGGGTAATGGTTAGGGTTAGGGTTAGGGGTTCGGGTTAGAGTTACGGTTAGGCTACGGGTAGGGTTAGGGTACGGGTTAGGGTTAGGTTTAGGGTACGGGATATGTTAGCGTACAGGTTAATTTTAGGGTTAGGGTTAGGTTTAGGTTATGCGTTAGGGTTAGGGTACGGGTTAGGGTTAGGTTTAGGGTTAGGGTACGGGTTACGGTTATGGTTAAGGTTAGGGTTAGGTTTAGGGTATGGTTTAGGGTTAGGTTACAGTTAAGGGTTATATTTTGGGTTAGGTTTAGGGTTAAGTTTAGGGTGCGGGTTAGGGTTAGGGTTAGGTTTAGGGTTAGGGTTACAGTACGGGTTTGGTTTAGTGTTAGGGTACTGGTCAGTTTTACCGTTTGGGTACGGGTTAGGGTAAGGGTTAGGGTTAGGGTTAAGGGTTAGGGTTAGAGTTACGGTTAGGCTATGGGTAGGGTTAGGGTACGGGTTAGGGTTAGGGTTCGGGTGAGGGTTAGTGTACGGGGTAGGGTTAGGTTTAGGGTTAGGGTTAGGTTTAGTGTTAGGATTACAGTACGGGTTAGGGTTAAGTTTAGTGTACGGTATAGGGTTAGTGTAGGTGTTAGTTCTAGGGTTAGGGTTAGGTTTAGTGTGTGGGTTAGGGTCAGGTTTAGGTTTAGGGTTAGGGTACGTGTTAGGGTTAAGGTTTGTGTAAGGGTTAGGGTTAGTGTACAGGTTAGGGTTAGTGTTAGGTTTATGGTACGGGTTAGGGTTAGGTTTAGAGTTAGGTTTAGGATGCGGGTTAGGGTTAGGGTTAGGGTACGGCATTAGCGTTAGGGTTAGTGCCAGGGTTACGGTTAGGTTTAGGGTTAGGGTTAGGATACGGGTTAGGGTTAGGTTTAGTGTACGTGATAGGTTTAGGATTAGGGTTAGTGTTATTGTTAAGATTAGGGTAGAGGTTAGAGTTAGGGTTAGGTTACGGGATAGGTTTAGGGTACGGTTTAGGTCTAGGGTGAGGGTTAGGTTTAGGGTGTGGGTTAGGGTTAGGCATCGGGTTAGGGATAGGGTACGGGTTAGGGTTAGGGTACGGGTTAGTGTTAGGTTTAGGTTTAGGGTTAGAGTTTAGGGTATGGGTTATGCTTAGAGTACGGGTTAGTGTTAGGGTTAGGGTCAGGCTTAGGGTTAGGTTTAGAGAACGAGTTAGTGTTAGGGTGAGGTTTAGTGTACAGGTTAGGGTTAGGGTTAGGGTTAAAGTACGGGTTAGGTTTAGGGTACGGGTTAGGGTATGGGTTAGGGTTAGGGTATGGGTTAGGGATAGATTTAGGGTTAGGGTTAGAGTATGGGGTAGAGTTAGTATTAGGGTTAGGGTTAGGGTTAATGTACGGGTTAGGCTTAGGGTTAGGTTTAGGGTTAGGTTTCGGGTTAGGGTTAGGTTTAGGGAACGGGATAGGGTTAGCGTACCGGTTAAGTTTAGGGTTAGGGTTAGGTTTAGGTTACGGGTAAGGGTTAGGTTTAGGTACAGGTTAGGTTTAGTGTTAGGGTACGGGTAAGGGTTACTGATAGGGTTAGGTTTAGGGTTAAGGTACGGGTTAATTATAGGGTTAGGGTATGGGTCAGGGTTACGGTTAAGTTTAGGGTTAGGGTATGTGTTAGGGTTAGGGTACGAGTAAGGGTTATGGTTAAGGTTAGGATTTGGTTTAGGTTTAGGGTGCGGTTTAGTGTTATGGTTAGGGTTAGGGTTAGGGTTAGCGCTAGGTTATAGGTTAGGTTTACTCTTAGGGTTTGGGTACGGGTTAGGGTTAGGGTTGGGGTACGGGATACGGTTTGGTACGGGTTAGGGCAAGGGTTAGGTTTAGGTTTAGGGTACGGGATAGGGTTAGGGTTAAGTTTAGGATTAGGGTTAAGGTATGGGTTAGGGTTAGGGTTAGGGTTAGGGTCAAGGTTAGGGTTAGTGTTAGGGTACGAGTTAGGGTTAGGGTTAGGTTTAGGGTATGGGTTAGGGTTACGGTTAGGGTTAGGGTTAGGGTTAGGTTTAGAGTACGGGGTAGGGTTAGTGTAAGGGTTAGGTTTAGGGTTAGGGTACGCTTTAGGGTTAGAGTTAGGGTTAAGGTTAGAGTTTGGGGTAGGGTTAGGGTTAGGGTTAGAGTACGGATAGGCTTAGGAATATGGTTAGATTTAGGGTACGGGTGAGGGTTAGGGTACGGGTTAAGGTTAGGGTCAGTGTTAGGGTTAGGGTACGAGTTAGGGTTAGGGTTAGGGTACGGTTAAGGGTTTTGTTTAGGGTTAGGGTTAGGGTTAAGTTTAGGGTGCCGTTTAGGGTTAGTGTTAGTGTTAGGGTTAGGTTTAGAGTATGGGTTTAGTTTAGTGTTAGGGTACGGGTTAGGTTTACCGTTTGGGTACGGGTTAGGGTAAGGTTTAGGGTTAGGGTTAGGGTTAGGGGTTAGGGTTAGAGTTAGTGTTAGCTAAGGGATAGGGTTAGATTACGGGTTAAGGTTAGGTTGTGGGTTAGGATTAGGTTTAGTTTTATAGTACTGGTTAGGGTTAGAGTTAGGGTTAGGTTTAGGGTTAGAGTAAGGGTTAGGGATAGTGTTAGGGTTAGGGTTAGTGTTAAGGTACGGGTTAGGGTTAGCGTAAGGGTTAGGGTTACATTTAGGGTTAGGATTATTGTTAGAGTACGGGTTAGGATTAGTGTTAGGGTTAGGGTTAGTGTTAGGGTTAGAGTACGGATAGGGTTAGGGTTAGGGTTAGGGTTAGGGTACTGGTTAGGGTTAGGTTTAGGGTATAGGGTAGGGTTAGCATACGGGTTAAGTTTAGGGTTAGGGTTAGGTTTAGGTTACGGGTTAGGTTTAGGGTACGGGTTACTGTTAGGGTTATTGTACGGGTTAGGGTTACATTACGGTTAGGGTTAGGGTGAGGGTTAGTGTTAGGGTTAGATTACGGTTAGGGTTAGGGTTAGGGTTAGGGTTAGGGTTAGGGTTAGAGTACGGGTTAGGGTTAGTGTTAGGGTTAGGGTTAGGGTTAGAGTTAGGGTACGGGTTGGGGTTAGGGTTTGTGTTAGGGTTAGAGCACGGGGTAGGGTTAGGGTTAGGTTTAGGGTTAGGGTTAGTGTTAGGGTACGGGTTATGATTACGGTTAGGGTTAGTGTTAGAGTACGGGGTAGGGTTAGTGTTAGGGTTAGGGTTAGGGATAGAGTATGGGTTAGGGTTAGTGTTAGGGTTAGTGTAAGGGTTGGGTACTGGTTATGGTTAGGGTTAGGGTTAGTGTTAGATTACGGGGTAGGGTTAGTGTTTGTGTTAGGGTTAGGGTTAGAGTACGGTTTGGGTTAGATTTAGGGTACGGGTTAGGTTTACCATTTGGGTACGGGTTAGGGTAATTAAGTTAGGGTTAGGGTACGTGTTAGGTATAGAGTTTGGGTACGGGTTAGGGTTCCGTTTAGGGTTAGGGTACGGGTTAGGTTTAGGTTTCGGGTAAGTGTTAGTGTTGGGGTGTGGAATACGGTTAGAATACGGGTTAGGTTTAGGTTTAGGGTTAGGGTTAGGGTCAGGGTACGTGTTAGGGCTAGGGTTTGGCTACGGGTTAGTGTTACATTTAGGGTTAGGGTACGGGTTAGGTTTAGGTTTCGGGTAAGAGTTAGTGTTGGGGTGTGGAATACGGTTAGAATACGGGTTAGGTTTAGGTTTAGGGTTATGGTTAGGGTTAGAGTACGGGTTAGGGTTAGTGTTAGGGTTAGGATTAGGGTTAGTGTACGGATAGGGTTAGGATTAGGGTTAGGGTACGGGTTAGGGTTAGGTTTAGGGTACGGGATAGGGTTAGTGTACGGGTTACGTTTATGGTTAGGGTTAGGTTTAGGTTATGGGTTAGACTTAGTGTACGGGTTAGGGTTAGATTTAGGTGCGGGTTAGGGTTAGGGTACGGGTTAGGGATAGGTTTAGGGTCAGGGTTAGGGTCAGGGTACGTGTTAGGGTTAGGGTTTGGGTACGGGTTAGGTTTAAGGTTAGGGTAAGGGTTAGTGTTAGGGTACGGGATAGGGTTAGAGTACGGGTTAGGGTTAGGTTTAGGGTTAGGTTTAGGTTTAGAGTCCGGGTTAGGGTTAGTGTTAGGGTTATTTTTAGAGTTAGATTTAGTGTTAGGTTTAGAGTACGGGAAGAGTTAGGTTTAGGGTTAGGGTTAAGTCAGAGTACGGGTTAGGGTTAGTGTTAGTGTTAGGGTTAGGGTTAGGGTACGTTTAGGGTTAGGGTTAGGGTTAGGGTTCGTGTTAGGGTTATTCTACGGGTTAGGGTTAGGGTTAGGGTTCGGGTTAGGGTTAGTTTTAGGGTTACGGTATGGGTTAGGGTTAAGGTTACGGTACGGGATAGGTTTAGTGTACGTGTTAGGAATAGGGTTAGGGTTAGTTTTAGTGTGCGGGTTAGGGTTAGGGTTCGGGTACGTGTTAGGGTTACAGTTTGGGTACGGGTTAGGGTATGTTTAGGGTTAGGGTACGGGCTAGGTTTAGGGTTAGGGTAAGGGTTAGTGTTAGGGTACGGGTTAGGGTTAGAGTTAGGGTTAGGGTTAGAGTACGGGGTAGGGTTAGGTATAGGGTTAGAGTACGGATAGGGTTAGGGTTAGGGTTAGGGTACGGGTTAGGGTTAGGTTACGGGTTAGGGTTAGGGTCAGTGTTAGGGTTAGGGTATGAGTAAGGGTTAGGGTAGGTACGGTTAGGGTTATGGTTAGGGTTAGGGTTAGGGTTAAGTTTAGGGTGCGGTTTAGGGTTAGGGTTAGGGTTAGGGTTATGGTACGGGTTAGGGTTACAGTTAGGGTGAGGGTTAGGGTGAGGGTTAGAGTTAGGTTTAGAGTACGGTTAGGGTTACGGTTAGGGTTAGGGTAAGGGTTAGGGTTCGGGTTAGGGTTATGGTACGGGTTAGGGTTAGGGTTTGGGTTAGGGTTAGAGTACGGGTTAGGGTTAGGGTTAGGGTTAGGGTTAGGTTACGGGTTCGGGTTAGGTTTAGGTTTAGTGTTAGAGTACGGGGTAGGGTTAGTGTTAGTGTTAGGGTTAGGGTTAGAGTACGGGTTAGGTTTCGTGTTAGGGTTAGGTTTAGGTTTAGGTTTAGGGTTAGGTTACGTGTTAGGGTTAGGTTTAGGGTTAGTGTTAGAGTACGGGGTAGGGTTAGTGTTAGTGTTGGGGTTAGGGTTAGAGTACGGGTTACGGTTAGTGTTAGGGTTAGGGTTAGGGTACAGGTTAGGTTTAGGGTTAGGGTTAGTGTTAGAGTACGGAGTAGGGTTAGTGTTAGGGTTAGGTTTAGGGTTAGAGTACCGGTTTGGGTTAGTGTTAGGGTACGGGTTAGGATTACCGTTTGGGTACGGGTTAGGGTAAGGGCTAGGGTTAGGGTCAGGGTACGGGTTAGGGTTCGGAATAAGGTTTGCGTACGGGTTAAGTTTAGGGTTAGGGTTAGGTTTAGGTTACGGGTTAGAGTTAGGGTATGGGTTAGGGTTAGGTTTAGGTGCGGGTTAGGGTTAGGATTAGGGTTAGGGTACGGGTTAGGGTTAGATTTAGGGTCAGGGTTAGGGTTAGGGATAGGGTTATGGTATGGGTTAGGTTTAGGGTTGGGGGTAGGGTACGGGTTAATTTTAGGGTTAGGGTACAGGTCAGGTTTACAGTTAAAGTTAGGGTTAGGTTTAGGGTATGGTTTAGGGTTAGGGTACGGGTAAGGATTAAGGTTAGTGTTAGGGTTAGGTTTAGGTTTAGGGTGCGTGTTAGCGTTAGGTTTAGGGTTAGGGTTAGCATTGGGTATGGGTTAGGGTTACTGTAAGGGTTTGGGTACGTGTTACGGTTAGGGTTAGCTTACGGGATAGGGTTGGGTTCGGGTTAGGTCAAGGTTTAGGGTTAGGTTTAGGGTACGGTTTAAGGTTAGGGTTAGATTTAGGTTTAGGATTAGTGTATGGGTTAGGCTTAGGGTACAGGTTGGGGTTACGGTTAGGGTCCGGGTTAGCGTTAGGGTTAGGTTTAAGGTACGGGTTAGGATTAGGGTTAGGGTCAGGGTTAGGTTTAGGGTTAGGGTACGAGTTAGGGTTAGGGTTAGTGTACGGGTTAGGATTAGGGTTATGGTATGGGTTAGGGTTACATTACGGGTTAGGGTTAGGGTGAGGGTTAGGGTTAGGGTTAGAGTACGGTTAGGTTTAGGGTTAGGGTTAGATTTAGGTGCGGGTTAGGGTTAGGGTACGGGTTAGGGATAGGTTTAGGGTCAGGGTTAGGGTCAGGGTACGTGTTAGGGTTAGGGTTTGGGTACGGGTTAGGTTTAAGGTTAGGGTAAGGGTTAGTGTTAGGGTACGGGATAGGGTTAGAGTACGGGTTAGGGTTAGGTTTAGGGTTAGGTTTAGGTTTAGAGTCCGGGTTAGGGTTAGTGTTAGGGTTATTTTTAGAGTTAGATTTAGTGTTAGGTTTAGAGTACGGGAAGAGTTAGGTTTAGGGTTAGGGTTAAGTCAGAGTACGGGTTAGGGTTGGTGTTAGGGTTAGGGTTAGGGTTAGGGTACGTTTAGGGTTAGGGTTAGGGTTAGGGTTCATGTTAGGGTTATTCTACGGGTTAGGGTTAGGGTTAGGGTTCGGGTTAGGGTTAGTTTTAGGGTTACGGTATGGGTTAGGGTTAAGGTTACGGTACGGGATAGGTTTAGTGTACGTGTTAGGAATAGGGTTAGGGTTAGTTTTAGTGTGCGGGTTAGGGTTAGGGTTCGGGTACGTGTTAGGGTTACAGTTTGGGTACGGGTTAGGGTATGTTTAGGGTTAGGGTACGGGCTAGGTTTAGGGTTAGGGTAAGGGTTAGTGTTAGGGTACGGGTTAGGGTTAGAGTTAGGGTTAGGGTTAGAGTACGGGGTAGGGTTAGGTATAGGGTTAGAGTACGGATAGGGTTAGGGTTAGGGTTAGGGTACGGGTTAGGGTTAGGTTACGGGTTAGGGTTAGGGTCAGTGTTAGGGTTAGGGTATGAGTAAGGGTTAGGGTAGGTACGGTTAGGGTTATGGTTAGGGTTAGGGTTAGGGTTAAGTTTAGGGTGCGGTTTAGGGTTAGGGTTAGGGTTAGGGTTATGGTACGGGTTAGGGTTACAGTTAGGGTGAGGGTTAGGGTGAGGGTTAGAGTTAGGTTTAGAGTACGGTTAGGGTTACGGTTAGGGTTAGGGTAAGGGTTAGGGTTCGGGTTAGGGTTATGGTACGGGTTAGGGTTAGGGTTTGGGTTAGGGTTAGAGTACGGGTTAGGGTTAGGGTTAGGGTTAGGGTTAGGTTACGGGTTCGGGTTAGGTTTAGGTTTAGTGTTAGAGTACGGGGTAGGGTTAGTGTTAGTGTTAGGGTTAGGGTTAGAGTACGGGTTAGGTTTCGTGTTAGGGTTAGGTTTAGGTTTAGGTTTAGGGTTAGGTTACGTGTTAGGGTTAGGTTTAGGGTTAGTGTTAGAGTACGGGGTAGGGTTAGTGTTAGTGTTGGGGTTAGGGTTAGAGTACGGGTTACGGTTAGTGTTAGGGTTAGGGTTAGGGTACAGGTTAGGTTTAGGGTTAGGGTTAGTGTTAGAGTACGGAGTAGGGTTAGTGTTAGGGTTAGGTTTAGGGTTAGAGTACCGGTTTGGGTTAGTGTTAGGGTACGGGTTAGGATTACCGTTTGGGTACGGGTTAGGGTAAGGGCTAGGGTTAGGGTCAGGGTACGGGTTAGGGTTCGGAATAAGGTTTGCGTACGGGTTAAGTTTAGGGTTAGGGTTAGGTTTAGGTTACGGGTTAGAGTTAGGGTATGGGTTAGGGTTAGGTTTAGGTGCGGGTTAGGGTTAGGATTAGGGTTAGGGTACGGGTTAGGGTTAGATTTAGGGTCAGGGTTAGGGTTAGGGATAGGGTTATGGTATGGGTTAGGTTTAGGGTTGGGGGTAGGGTACGGGTTAATTTTAGGGTTAGGGTACAGGTCAGGTTTACAGTTAAAGTTAGGGTTAGGTTTAGGGTATGGTTTAGGGTTAGGGTACGGGTAAGGATTAAGGTTAGTGTTAGGGTTAGGTTTAGGTTTAGGGTGCGTGTTAGCGTTAGGTTTAGGGTTAGGGTTAGCATTGGGTATGGGTTAGGGTTACTGTAAGGGTTTGGGTACGTGTTACGGTTAGGGTTAGCTTACGGGATAGGGTTGGGTTCGGGTTAGGTCAAGGTTTAGGGTTAGGTTTAGGGTACGGTTTAAGGTTAGGGTTAGATTTAGGTTTAGGATTAGTGTATGGGTTAGGCTTAGGGTACAGGTTGGGGTTACGGTTAGGGTCCGGGTTAGCGTTAGGGTTAGGTTTAAGGTACGGGTTAGGATTAGGGTTAGGGTCAGGGTTAGGTTTAGGGTTAGGGTACGAGTTAGGGTTAGGGTTAGTGTACGGGTTAGGATTAGGGTTATGGTATGGGTTAGGGTTACATTACGGGTTAGGGTTAGGGTGAGGGTTAGGGTTAGGGTTAGAGTACGGTTAGGTTTAGGGTTAGGGTTAGATTTAGAGTACGGGTTAGGGTTAGGGTGAGGGTTAGGTTTAGGGTTAGGGTACGGGTTAGGTTTAGGGATAGTGTTAGAGTACGGGGTAGGGTTAGTGTTAGTGTTAGGGTTAGGGTTAATGTACTGGTTAGCCTTAGGGTTAGGTTTAGGGTTATTATACGGATTAGGTTTAGGTTTAGGGTACGGGATAGGGTTTGTGTACTGTTTAAGTTTAGGGTTAGGGTTAGCTTTAGGTTACTGGTTAGGGTTAGGGTATAGGTTAGGGTTAGGTTGAGGGTGCCGGTTAGGGTTAGGGTTAGTGTTAGGGTACGGGTTAGGGTTAGGTTTGTGGTTAGGGTATGGGTTATTTTTAGGGTTAGGGTACAGTTTAGCATTATGGTTAAGGTTAGGGTTAGGGTTAAGGTATGGGTTAGGGTTATTTTACGGTTAAGGGTTATGGATTGGGTTAGGGTTAGAGTTAAGTTTAGGGTGCGGGTTAGGGTTAGGGTTAGGTTTATGGTAAGAGTACGGGTTTGTTAGTGTTAGTGTACGGGTTAGTTTTACCGTTTGGGTACGTGTTAGGGTAAGGGTTAGGGTTAGGGTTAGGGGTTAGGGTTAGAGTTAGGGTTATGCTACGGGGAGGGTTAGGGTACGGGTTAGGATTAGGGTTAGGTTAGGGTAAGGGTGAGTGTTAGGGTTACGGTACAGGTTGGTTTAAGGTTCCGGTACGGGATAGGTTTAGTGTATGTGTTAGGTCTAGTGTTAGGGTTAGGTTTAGTGTGTGGGTTAGCGTTAGGCTTAGGGATAGGCTTAGGGTTAGTGTACGTGTTAGGTTTAGTGTTTGGGTACCGGTTAGGGTTAAGTTTAGGGTTAGGGTACAGGTTAGGTTTAGGTTTAGGGTAAGGGTTAGTGTTACGGTGCTGGTTAGGGTTAGAGTATGGGTTAGGGGTAGGTTTAGGGTTATGGTTAGGGTTAGGGTACGGGTTAGGGTTAGAGTTAGGGTTAGGGTTAGAGTACGTGGTAGGGTTTGTTTTAGTGTTAGGCTTAGGGTTAATGTACGGGTTAGGCTTAGGGTTAGGTTTAGGGTTAGGTTATGGGTTAGGTTTAGGTTAAGGGTATGGGACAGGGTTGGCGTACAGGTTAAGTTTAGGGATAGGGTTAGGCTTAGGTTATGGGTTAGGGTTAGGTTTAGGTGTGGGTTAGGATTAGGTTTAGGGTTAGGGTACGGGTTAGGGTTAGGGTTGGGGTTAGGGTACGGGTTAGGGTTACAGTACGGATAGGGTTAGGGAGAGGGTTAGTGTTAGGGTTAGATTACTGTTAGTGTTAGGGTTAGGGTTAGGGTTAGGGTTAGGTTTAGGGTCAGGGTTAGGTTTAGGGATAGGTTTATGGTACGGGTTAGGGTTAGGTTTGGGGTTAGGGTACGGGTTAGTTTTAGGGTTATAGTACGGGTTAGGGTTACAGATAAGGTTAGGGTTAGTGTTAGGGTATGGGTTAGGATTAGGGTATAGGTAAGGGTTATGGTTAGGGTTAGGGTCAGGTTTAGGTTTAGGGTCCAGGTTAGGCTTAGGGTTAGGGTTAGGGTTAGCACTTAGGTATGGGTTAGGGTTACAGTTAGGTTTTGGGTACGGGTTAGGGTTAGGGTTAGTTTACGGGATAGGGTTGGGTATGGTTAGGTCAAGGGTTAGGGTTAAGTTTAGGGTACGGGTTAGGGTTAGGGTTAGGTTTAGTGTTACGGTTAGGGTATGGGTTATGTTTAGGGTACGGGTTAGGGTTAGGGTTAGGGTCAGGTTTCCTGTACGGATAGGGTACGAGTTAGGGTTAGGGTTAGGTTTAGGTTACGGTTTAGGGTTAGGGTTAGGGTTAGAGTACGGGGTAGGGTTAGTGTTAGGGTTAGGGTTAGAGTACGGGTTTGGGTTAGTGTTAGGGAACGGGTTAGGTTTACCGTTTGGGTATGGGTTAGGGTAAGGGTTAGGGTTAGGTTTAGGGTTAGGGTACGTGTTAGGGTTAGGGTTTGGGTAGTGGTTAGGGTTACGTTTAGGGTTAGGGTATGGTTTAGTTTTAGGGTTAGGATAAGCGTTAGTGTTAGGGTACGGGATAGGGTTAGAGCACGGGTTAGGGTTAGGTTTAGGGTTATGGTTAGGGTTAGAGTACGGGTTAAGTTAAGTGTTAGGGTTAGGGTTATGGTTAGTGTACGGATAGGGTTACGGTTAGGGTACGGGTTAGGGTTAGGGTACGGGTTAGGGTTAGGTTTAGGGTACAGGATAGGATTAGTGTACGTGTTAAGTTTAGGGTTAGGGTTAGTTTTAGGTTATGGGTTAGAGTTAGGGTACGTGTTAGGGTTAGGTTTAGGGTACGGGATAGGGTTAGCGAACGGTTTAAGTTTAGGGTTAGGGTTCGGTTTAGGTTACGGTTTAGGGTTAGGGTACTGGTTAGGTTTAGGTTTAGGGTGCAGGTTGGGTTAAGGTTAGGGTTAGTGTAAGGGTTAGGGTTAGGTTTATGGTCAGGTTTAGGGTTAGGGTTAGTGTTAGGGTACGGGTTAAGGTTAGGGTTGGGGTTAGGGTACGGGTTAGTTTTAGGGTTAAGTTACGAATTAGGGTTATGTTTAAGGTTAGGGTTAGGGTTAGGTTATGGGTTAGGGTTAGGCTTAGGGTACGGGTTAGGGTTAGAGTTAGGGTTAGCGTTAGAGTATGTGGTAGGGTTAGTTTTAGTGTTAGTGTTAGGGTTAATGTACGGGTTAGGCTTAGGGTTAGGTTTAGGGTTAGGTTACGGGTTAGGGTTAGGTTAAGGGTACGGGATAGGGTTGGCGTACAGGTTAATTTTAGGGTTAGGGTTAGGCTTAGGTTACGGGTTAGGGTTAGGTTTAGGTGTGGGTTAGGATTAGGTTTAGGTTTAGGGTACGGGTTAGGGTTACGGTTGGAGTTAGGGTACGGGTTAGGGTTACAGTACGGTTCGGGTTAGGGAGAAGGTTAGTGTTAGGGTTAGGGTGCGGTTAGTGTTAGAGTTAGGGTTAGGGTTAGGGTACGGGTGAGGGTTAGGTTTAGGGTGCAGGATAGGGTTAGTGTACGGGTTAAGTTTAGGGTTAGGGTTAGATTTAGGTTACGGGTTAGGGTTAGGGTACGGGTTAGGATTAGGTTTAGGTGAGGGTTAGGGTTAGGGTTAGGGTTAGGGTTAGGGTTAGGTTTAGGTTCAGGGTTAGGGTTAGGGATAGGATTATGGTACGGATTAGGGTTAGGGTTGGAGTTAGGGTACGGGTTAGTTTTAGGGTTAGGGTACGGGTTAGGGTTACGGTTAAGGTTAGGGTTAGTGTTAGGGTATGGGTTAGTGTTAGGGTACGGGTAAGGTTTATGGTTAGTGTTAGGGTTAGGTTTAGTTTTAGGGTGCGGGTTAGGCTTAGGGTTAGGGTTAGGGTTAGCACTAAGGTATGGGTAAGGCTTACTGTTAGGTATTGGGTACGGGTAAAGGTTAGGGTTAGGGTACGGGATAGGGTTGAGTACGGGTTAGGTCAAGGGTTAGGGTTAGGTTTAGGGTACGGTTTAGGGTTAGGGTTAGGTTTAGGGTTAGTGTTAGGGTATGGGTTAGGATTAGGGTATAGGTAAGGGTTATGGTTAGGGTTAGGGTCAGGTTTAGGTTTAGGGTCCGGGTTAGGCTTAGGGTTAGGGTTAGGGTTAGCACTTAGGTATGGGTTAGGGTTACAGTTAGGTTTTGGGTACGGGTTAGGGTTAGGGTTAGTTTACGGGATAGGGTTGGGTATGGTTAGGTCAAGGGTTAGGGTTAGGTTTAGGGTACGGGTTAGGGTTAGGGTTAGGTTTAGGGTTAGGGTTAGGGTATGGGTTATGTTTAGGGTACGGGTTAGGGTTAGGGTTAGGGTCAGGTTTCCTGTACGGATAGGGTACGAGTTAGGGTTAGGGTTAGGTTTAGGTTACGGGTTAGGGTTAGGGTTAGGGTTAGAGTACGGGGTAGGGTTAGTGTTAGGGTTAGGGTTAGAGTACGGGTTTGGGTTAGTGTTAGGGAACGGGTTAGGTTTACCGTTTGGGTATGGGTTAGGGTAAGGGTTAGGGTTAGGTTTAGGGTTAGGGTACGTGTTAGGGTTAGGGTTTGGGTAGTGGTTAGGGTTACGTTTAGGGTTAGGGTATGGTTTAGGTTTAGGGTTAGGATAAGCGTTAGTGTTAGGGTACGGGATAGGGTTAGAGCACGGGTTAGGGTTAGGTTTAGGGTTATGGTTAGGGTTAGAGTACGGGTTAAGTTAAGTGTTAGGGTTAGGGTTATGGTTAGTGTACGGATAGGGTTACGGTTAGGGTACGGGTTAGGGTTAGGGTACGGGTTAGGGTTAGGTTTAGGGTACAGGATAGGATTAGTGTACGTGTTAAGTTTAGGGTTAGGGTTAGTTTTAGGTTATGGGTTAGAGTTAGGGTATGTGTTAGGGTTAGGTTTAGGGTACGGGATAGGGTTAGCGAACGGTTTAAGTTTAGGGTTAGGGTTCGGTTTAGGTTACGGTTTAGGGTTAGGGTACTGGTTAGGTTTAGGTTTAGGGTGCAGGTTGGGTTAAGGTTAGGGTTAGTGTAAGGGTTAGGGTTAGGTTTATGGTCAGGTTTAGGGTTAGGGTTAGTGTTAGGGTACGGGTTAAGGTTAGGGTTGGGGTTAGGGTACGGGTTAGTTTTAGGGTTAAGTTACGAATTAGGGTTATGGTTAAGGTTAGGGTTAGGGTTAGGTTATGGGTTAGGGTTAGGCTTAGGGTACGGGTTAGGGTTAGAGTTAGGGTTAGCGTTAGAGTATGTGGTAGGGTTAGTTTTAGTGTTAGTGTTAGGGTTAATGTACGGGTTAGGCTTAGGGTTAGGTTTAGGGTTAGGTTACGGGTTAGGGTTAGGTTAAGGGTACGGGATAGGGTTGGCGTACAGGTTAATTTTAGGGTTAGGGTTAGGCTTAGGTTACGGGTTAGGGTTAGGTTTAGGTGTGGGTTAGGATTAGGTTTAGGTTTAGGGTACGGGTTAGGGTTACGGTTAGAGTTAGGATACGGGTTAGGGTTACAGTACGGTTCGGGTTAGGGAGAGGGTTAGTGTTAGGGTTAGGGTACGGTTAGTGTTAGGGTTAGGGTTAGGGTTAGGGTACGGGTGAGGGTTAGGTTTAGGGTGCAGGATAGGGTTAGTGTACGGGTTAAGTTTAGGGTTAGGGTTAGATTTAGGTTACGGGTTAGGGTTAGGGTACGGGTTAGGATTAGGTTTAGGTGAGGGTTAGGGTTAGGGTTAGGGTTAGGGTTAGGGTTAGGTTTAGGTTCCGGGTTAGGGTTAGGGATAGGATTATGGTACGGATTAGGGTTAGGGTTGGAGTTAGGGTACGGGTTAGTTTTAGGGTTAGGGTACGGGTTAGGGTTACGGTTAAGGTTAGGGTTAGTGTTAGGGTATGGGTTAGTGTTAGGGTACGGGTAAGGTTTATGGTTAGTGATAGGGTTAGGTTTAGTTTTAGGGTGCGGGTTAGGCTTAGGGTTAGGGTTAGGGTTAGCGCTAAGGTATGGGTAAGGGTTACTGTTAGGTTTTGGGTACGGGTAAAGGTTAGGTTTAGGGTACGGGATAGGGTTGGGTACGGGTTAGGTCAAGGGTTAGGGTTAGGTTTAGGGTACGGTTTAGGGTTAGGGTTAGGTTTAGGGTTAGGGTTAGGGTATGGGTTAGGTTTAGGGTACGGTTTACAGTTAGGGTTAGGGTCAGGTTTACTGTTAGGGATAGGGTACGAGTTAGGGTTAGGGTTAGGTTTAGGGTACAGGTTAGGGTTAGGGTTAGAGTACGGGGTAGGTTTAGTGTTAGGTTTAGGGTTGGGGTTATAGTACGGGTTAGGCTTAGGGTTAGGTTAGGGTTAGGATACGTGTTAGGGTTAGGTTTAGGGTACGGGATAGGGTTAGCGAATGGTTTAAGTTTAGGGTTAGGGTTCGGTTTAGGTTACGGGTTAGGGTTAGGGTACGGGTTAGGTTTAGTTTCAGGGTGCGGGTTGGGTTAGGGTTAGGGTTAGTGTAAGGGTTAGGGTTAGGTTTAGGGTCAGGTTTCGGGTTAGGGTTAGTGTTAGCGTACGGGTTAGGGTTAGGGTTGGGGTTAGGGTACGGGTTAGATTTTGGGTTAGGTTACAGATTAGGGTTATGGTTAAGGTTAGGGTTAGGGTTAGGTTATGGTTTAGGGTTAGGTTACGGTTAAGGGTTATGGTTTGGGTTAGGGTTAGGGTTAAGTTTAGGGTGCGGGTTAGGGTTATGTTTAACATTGGGTTATGTTTAGGGTTAGAGTACGGATTTGGGTTAGTGTTAGGGTACGGGTTAGGTTTACCGTTTGGGTACGGGTTTCGGTAAGGGTTACGGTTAGGCTTAGGGTTAGGGGTTAGGGTTAGAGTTAGGAATAGGCTACGGGTAGGGTTAGGGTACGGGTTAGTTTTAGGGTTAAGGTTCGGTTAGGCTTAGTGTATGGGTTAGGGTTAGGGTTAGGGTTAGTGTTAGGGACATGGTACGGGTTAGGGTTAAGTTTAGGGTATGGGATAGGGTTAGTGTACGTGTTAGGTCCAGGGTTAGAGTTAGGTTTAGTGTGCAGGTTACGGTTAGGGTTAGGGTTAGGGATAGGATACGTGTTAGGGTTAGGGTTTGAGTACGGGTTAGGGTTAGGGTTAGGGTACGGGATAGGGTTAGTGTTAGGGTCAGGGTGAGGGTTAGGTTTAGAGTCCGGGTGAGGTTTAGGGTTAGGGTTAGCGCTAGGGTATGTTTTAGTGTTACTATTAGGGTTTGGGTACGGTTTAGGGTTAGGGTACAGGATAGTTTTGGGTCGGGTTAGTTCAAGTGTTAGGGTTAGGTTTTGGGTATGGGTTAGGGTTAGGGTTAGGTTTAGGGTTAGGGTTAGGGTATGGATTATGCTTAGGGTATGGGTTAGGGTTAGGGTTAGGGTCAGGGTTAGGGTTAGGTTTAGGGTACGAGTTAGTGTTAGGGTTAGGTTTAGGGTACCGGTTAGGGTTAGGGTTAGGGTTAAAGTACGGGTTAGGTTTAGGGTACGGGTTAGGGTTAGGTTTAGGGTCAGGGTTAGGGTTAGTGTTAGGGTACGAGTTAGGGTTAGGGTTAGGGTATGGTTTAGGGTTAGGTTTACGGTACGGGTTAGGGTTACAGTACGGGGTAGGGTTAGGGTGAGGGTTAGGGTTAGTTTTAAAGTATGGTTAGGTTTAGGGTTAGGGTTAGCGCTAGGGTATGTGTTAGGGTTACTGTTAGTGTTTGGGTATGGGTTAGGGTTAGGGTTAGGGTACGGGATAGGTTTGGGTACGGATTAGGTCAAGGGTTAGGGTTAGGTTTAGGGTACGGGTTAGGGTTAGTGTTAGGTTTAGGGTTAGGGTTAGGGTATGGGTTATGCTTAGGCTACGGGTTAGGGTTAGTGTTAGGGTCAGGGTTAGGGTTAGGTTTAGTGTACGAGTTAGTGTAAGGGTTAGGTTTAGTGTACGGGTTAGGGTTAGGATTAGGGTTAAAGTATGGGTTAGGTTTAGGGTACCGGTTAGGGTTAGGTTTAGGGTCAGGGTTAGGGTTAGGGTTAGGGTACGAGTTAGTGTTAGGGTTAGGTTTAGTGTACGGGTTAGGGTTAGGATTAGGGTTAAAGTACAGGTTAGGTTTAGGGTACTGGTTAGGGTTAGGTTTAGGGTCAGGGTTAGTGTTAGGGTTAGGGTACGAGTTAGCGTAAGGGTTAGGGTACGGGTTAGGGTTAGGGTTATGGTGCGGGTTAGGGTTACAGTACGGGTTAGGTTTAGGGTGAGGGTTAGGGTTAGGGTTAGAGTATGGTTAGGGTTAGTGTTATGGTTAGAGTACGGGTTAGGGTAAGTGTTAGGGTTAGGGTTAGGGTTAGGGTTAGGGTTAATGTACGGGTTAAGCTAAGGGTTAGGATTAGGGTTAGGATATGGGTAGGGTTAGGTTTAGGGTAAGGGATCGGGTTAGCGTAAGGGTTAAGTTTAGGGATAGGGTTAGGTTTAGGTTACGGGTTAGGGTTAGGGTACGGGTTAGGGTTAGGTTTAGGGTGCGGGTTAGGGTTAGGGTTAGGGTTAGTGTAAGGGTTAGGGTTAGGTTTAGGGTCAGGGTTAGGGTTAGGGTTAGTGTTAGGGTACGGATTAGGTTTAGGGTTGAGGTTAGGGTACGGGTTAGTTTTAGAGTTAGGGTACGGTTTAGGGTTATGTTTAACATTAGGTTTATTGTTAGGGTATGGGTAGGGTCAGGTTACAGTTAAGGGTTATGGTTTGGGTTAGGGTTAGGTTTAAGTTTAGGGTGCAGGTTAGGGTTAGGGTTAGGGTTAGAGTACGGGTTTGGGTTAGTGTTAGCTTATGGGTTAGGTTTACCATTTGGGTACGGGTTAGGCTAAGGGTTAGTGTTAGCGTTAGGTTTAGGGGTTATGTTTAGGGTTAAGGTTAGGCTACGGGTAGGGTTAGGGCACGGTTAAGGTTAGGGTTAGGGTTAGTGTTAGGGTTACGGTACGGATTAGGGTTAAGGTTACGGTACGTGGTAGGGTTGGGTACGGGTTAGGCCAAGGGTTAGGTTTAGGTTTAGGGTTAGGGTTAGGGTTAGGGTTAGGGTCAGGGTTAGGGTTAGGTTTAGTGTAAAAGTTAGTGTTAGGGTTAGGTTTAGTGTACGGGTTAGGGTTAGGATTAGGGTTAAAGTACGGTTTAGGTTTAGGGTACCGGTTAGGGTTAGGTTTAGGGTCAGGGTTAGGGTTAGGGTTAGGGTACGAGTTAGGGTTAGGGTTAGGGTACGGGTTAGTGTTAGGGTTATGGTGCGGGTTAGGGTTACATACGGGTTAGGGTTCGGGTGAGGGTTAGGTTTAGGGTTAGAGTATGGTTAGGGTTAGGGTTAGGGTTATAGTACGGGTTAGGGTAAGTGTTAAGGTTAGGGTTAGGGTTAGGGTTAATGTACTGGTTGGGCTAAGGGTTAGGTTTAGGGTTAGGATACGTGTTAGGGTTAGGTTTAGGGTACAGGATAGGGTTAGCGTACGGGTTAAGTTTAGGGTTAGGGTTACGTTTAGGTTACGGGTTAGCGTTAGGGGATGGGTTAGGGTTAGGTTTAGGGTGCGGGTTAGGGTTAGGGTTAGAGTTAGTGTGAGTGTTAGGGTTAGGTTTAGGGTCCGGGTTAGGGTTAGGGTTAGTGTTAGGGTACGGATTAGGGTTAGGGGTGAGGTTAGGGTACGGGTTAGTTTTAGAGTTAGGGTACGGTTTAGGGTTATGGTTAACGTTAGGTTTATTGTTAGGGTATGGGTAGGGTTAGGTTATGGTTAAGGGTTATGGTTTGGTATAGGGTTAGGGTTAAGTTTAGGGTGCGGGTTAGGGTTAGGGTTATGTTTAGGGTTAGAGTACGGATTTGGGTTAGTGTCAGGGTACGGGTTAGGTTTACCGTTTGGGTACGGGTTTGGGTAAGGGTTACGGTTAAGGTTAGGGTTAGGGGTTAGGGTTAGAGTTAGGAATAGGCTACGGGTAGGGTTAGGGTACGGGTTAGGTTTAGGGTTAAGGTTCGGTTAGGCTTAGTGTACGGGTTAGGGTTAGGGTTAGGGTTAGTGTTAGGGACATGGTACGGTTTAGGGTTAAGTTTAGGGTATGGGATAGGGTTAGTGTACGTGTTAGGTCCAGGGTTAGGGTTAGGTTTAGTGTGCAGGTTACGGTTAGGGTTAGGGTTAGGGATAGGATATGTGTTAGGGTTAGGGTTTGAGTACGGGTTAGGGTTAGGGTTAGGGTACGGGATAGGGTTAGTGTTAGGGTCAGGGTGAGGGTTAGGTTTAGAGTCCGGGTGAGGTTTAGGGTTAGGGTTAGCCCTAGGGTATGTTTTAGGGTTACTATTAGGGTTTGGGTACGGTTTAGGGTTAGGGTTAGGGTACAGGATAGTTTTGGGTCGGGTTAGTTCAAGTGTTAGGGTTAGGTTTTGGGTATGGGTTAGGTTTAGGGTTAGGTTTAGGGTTAGGGTTAGGGTATGGATTATGCTTAGGGTATGGGTTAGGGTTAGGGTTAGGGTCAGGGTTAGGGTTAGGTTTAGGGTACGAGTTAGTGTTAGGGTTAGGTTTAGGGTACCGGTTAGGGTTAGGGTTAGGGTTAAAGTACGGGTTAGGTTTAGGGTATGGGTTAGGGTTAGGTTTAGGGTCAGGGTTAGGGTTAGTGTTAGGGTACGAGTTAGGGTTAGGGTTAGGGTATGGTTTAGGGTTAGGTTTACGGTACGGGTTAGGGTTACAGTACGGGGTAGGGTTAGGGTGAGGGTTAGGGTTAGTTTTAGAGTATGGTTAGGGTTAGGGTTAGGGTTAGCGCTAGGGTATGGGTTAGGGTTACTGTTAATGTTTGGGTATGGGTTAGGGTTAGGGTTAGGGTACGGGATAGGTTTGGGTCCGGATTAGGTCAAGGGTTAGGGTTAGGTTTAGGGTACGGGTTAGGGTTAGTGTACGTGTTAGGTCTAGGGTTAGAGTTAGGTTTAGTGTGCGGGGTAGGGTTAGGGTTAGAGTTAGGGTTAGGGTATGTGTTAGGGTTAAGGTTTGGGTACAGGTTAGGGTTACGTTTAGGGTTAGGGTATGGGTTAGGTTTAGGGTTAGGGTAAGGGTTAGTGTTAGGGTACGGGTTAGGGTTAGAGTACGGGTTAGGGTTTGGTTTAGGGTTAGGTTTAGTTTTAGAGTACGGGTTAGGGTTAGTGTTAGGGTTAGTGTTAGTGTTAGTGTACGGATAGTGTTAGTGTTAGGGTTAGGGTTAGTGTACGGGTAAGGGTTAGGTTTAGGGTACGGTTTAGGTTTAGTGTTCAGGTTAAGTTTAGGGTTAGGGCTAGGTTTAGGTTACGGGTTATGTTTAGGGTACGGGTTAGGGTTAGGTTTAGGTGCGGGTTAGGGTTAGGGTTGGGGTTAGGGTGCGGGTTAGTTTTAGGGTTAGGGTACGTGTAGGGTTACGGTTATTGTTAGGGTTAGTGTTAGGGTATGGGTTAGGGTTAGGGTACAGGTAAGGGTTATGGTTAGGGTTAGTGTTAGGTTTAGGTTAAGTGTGCGGGTTAGGATTAGGTTTAGGGTTGGGCTTAGCGCTAGGGAATGGGTTAGGGTTACAGTTAGGGTTTGGGTACGGGTTAGGGTTAGGGTTAGGGTATGAGATAGGGTTGGGTATGGGTTAGGTCAAGGGTTAGGGTTAGGTTTAGGGTACGGGTAAGGTTAGGTTTAGGGTTAGGGTATGGGTTATGTTTAGGATACGGGTTAGGGTTAGGGTTAGGATCAGGGTTAGGGTTAGTGTTAGGGTACGAATTACAGTTAGGGTTAGGTTACGGGTTAGGTTTAGGGTTATGGTATGGGTTAGGGTTACAGTACGGGTTAGGGTTAGGGTGAGGGTTAGGGTTAGGGTTAGAATATGGTTAGGGTTAGGGTTAGGGTTAGGGATAGAGTACGGGATAGGGTTAGTGTTAGGGTTAGCGTTAGGGTTATGGTGAGGGTACGAGTTAGGTTTAGGATTAGGGTTAGTGTTAGAGTACGGGGTAGGGTTAGTGTTAGGGTTAGGGTTAGTGTTAGAGTATCGGGTAGGGTTAGTGTTACGGCTAGGGTTAGAGTACGGGTTTGGGTTAGTGTTAGGGTACGGGTTAGGTTTACCGTTTGGGTACGGGTTAGGGTAAGGGTTAGGGTTAGGGTTAGGTTTAGGGTACGTGTTAGGGTTAGGGTTTGGGTAGGGTTTAGGGTTATGTTTAGGGTTAGGGTACGGGTTAGGTTTTGGGTTAGGGTAAGGGTTAATGTTAGGGTATGGGATAGGGTTAGAGCACAGTTTAGGGTTAGGTTTAGGGTTATGGTTAGGGTTAGAGTACGGGTTAGGTTTAGTGTTAGGGTTAGGGTTAGGGTTAGTGTACGGATAGGGTTAGGGTTAGGGTTAGGGTTAGGGTAAGGGTTAGGGTTAGGTTTAGGGTACAGGATAGGGTTAGTGTACGTGTTAAGTTTAGGGTTAGGGTTAGGTTTAGGTTATGGGTTAGAGTTAGGGTACGGGTTAGGGTTGGTTTTAGGTGCGGGTTAGGGTATGGGTTAGAGTTAGGTTTAGGGTCAGGGTTAGGGTTAGGGATAGACTTATGGTACGGGTTAGGGTTAGGGTAGAGTTTAGGGTACGGATTAGGGTTAGGGTTGAGGTTGGGGTACGGGTTAGTTTTAGAGTTAGGGTACGGTTTAGAGTTATGGTTAACGCTAGGTTTATTGTTAGGGTATGGGTAGTGTTAGGTTACGGTTAAGGGTTATGGTTTGGGTTAAGGTTAGGTTTAAGTTCAGGGTGCGGGTTAGGGTTACGGTTAGGGTTAGAATACGTGTTTGGGTTAGTGTTAGGGTACGGGTTAGGTTTACCGTTTGGGTACGGGTTAGGGTAAGGGTTAGGGTTAGCGTTAGGTTTAGGGGTTATGTTAAGGTTAGGGTTAGGCTACGTGTAGGGTTAGGGTACGGTTAGGGTTAGGGTTAGGGTTAGGGTTAGTGTTAGGGTTAGTGTTAGGGTTACGGTACGGGCTAGGGTTAGTGTACGTATTAGGTCTAGGGTTAGGTTTAGGTTTAGTTTGCGGGTTAGTGTTAGGTTTAGAGTTAGGGTTAGGGTTAGGGTACGTGTTAGGGTTAGGGTTTGGGTACCTGTTAGGGTTACATTTAGGGTTAGGGTACGGGTTAGGTTTAGGGTTATGGTAAGTGTTAGTGTTAGGGTACGGTTTAGGGTTAGAGTACGGATTAGGGTTAGGTTTAGGGTTAGGTTTAGTTTTAGAGTACGGGTTAGGGTTAGTGTTAGTGTTAGGGTTAGTGTTAGTGTACGGATAGTGTTAGGGTTACGGTTAATGTACGGGTTAGGTTTAGGTTTAGGGTACGGGATAGGTTTTGTGTTCAGGTTAAGTTTAGGGTTAGGGTTAGGTTTAGGTTACGGGTTAGGGTTAGGGTACGGGTTAGGGTTAGGTTTAGGTGCGGGTTAGGATTAGGGTTGGGGTTAGGGTACGGGTTAGTTTTAGGGTTAGGGTACGGGTTAGGGTTACTGTTATTGTTAGGGTTAGTGTTAGGGTATGGGTTAGGGTTAGTGTACAGGTAAGGGTTATGGTTAGGGTTAGGTTTAGGTTTAGGGTGCGGGTTAGAATTAGGTTTAGGGTTGGGCTTTGCGCTAGGGAATGGGTTAGGGTTACTGTTAGGGTTTAGGTATGGGTTAGGGATAGGGTTAGGTTACGAGATAGGGTTGGGTACGGGTTAGGTCAAGGGTTATGTTTAGGTTTAGGGTACGGGTTAGGGTTAGGTTTAGGGTTAGTGTATGGGTTAGGTTTAGGATACGGGTTAGGGTTAGGGTTAGGGTCAGGGTTAGGGTTAGTGTTAGGGTACGAATTAGTGTTAGGGTTAGGGTACGGGTTAGGTTTAGGGTTATGGTATGGGTTAGGGTTACAGTACGGGTTAGGGTTAGGGTGAGGGTTAGGGTTAGGGTTAGAATATGGTTAGGGTTAGGGTTAGGGATAGAGTACGGGATAGGGTTAGTGTTAGGGTTAGGGTTAGGGTTAGGGTACGAGTTAGGGTTAGGATTAGGGTTAGTGTTAGAGTATGGGGTAGGGTTAGTGTTAGAGATAGGGTTAGGGTTAGAGTGCGGGTTAGGATTAGTGTTAGGGTTAGGGTTAGGGTTAGGGTTAGGGTTAGAGTTAGGGTACGGTTTAGGGTTCGGGTTAGGGTTAGTGTTAGAGTACGGGGTAGGTTTAGTTTTAGGGTTAGGGTTAGAGTACGGGTTTGTGTTCGTGTTAGGGTACGGGTTAGGTTTACCATTTGGGTACGGGTTAGGGTAAGGGTTAGGGTTAGGGTTAGGTTTAGGGTACGTGTTAGGGTTAGGGTTTGGGTAGGGGTTAGGGTTACATTTAGGGTAAGGGTACGGGTTAGGTTTAGGGTTAGGGTAAGGGTTAATGTTAGGGTACGGGATAAGGTTAGAGCACAGGTTAGGGTTAGGTTTAAGGTTATGGTTAGGGTTTCAGTACGGGTTAGGTTTAGTGTTAGGGTTAGGGTTAAGGTTAGTGTACGGATAGGGTTAGGGTTAGGGTTAAGGTTAGGGTTAGGGTACGGGTTAGGGTTAGGTTTAGGGTACAGGAGAGGTTTAGTGTACGTGTTAAGTTTAGGGTTAGGGTTAGGTTTAGGTTATGGGTTAGAGTTAGGGTACGGGTTAGGGTTAGTTTTTGGTGCGGGTTAGTGTTAGGGTACGGGTTAGGGTTAGTTTTAGGTGCGGGTTAGTGTTAAAGTATGGGTTAGGGTTAGTGTTAGGGTTAGGGTTAGGGTTAGAGTACGGATAGGGTTAGGTTTAGGGTTAGGGTTAGGGTACTGGTTAGGGTTAGGTTTAGGGTACAGGATAGGGTTAGCATACGGGTTAAGTTTGGGGTTAGGGTTAGGTTTAGGTTACAGATTAGGTTTAGGGTACGCGTTAGGGTTAGGTTTATTGTATGGGTTAGGCTTACAGTACGGTTAGGGTTAGGGTTAGGGTTAGGGTTAGGGTTAGGGTTAGGGTTAGAGTACGGGTTAGGGTTAGTGTTAGGGTTAGGGTTAGGGTTAGGGTTAGGGTTAGGGTTAGGGTACGGGTTGGGTTAGGGTTTGTGTTACGGTTAGAGTACGGGGTAGGGTTAGTGTTAGGTTTAGGGTTAGGGTTAGGCTTAGGGTACGGGTTAGGGTTAGAGTTAGGGTTAGGGTTAGAGTACGTGGTAGGGTTAGTTTTTGTGTTAGTGTAGGGTTAATGTACGGGTTAGGCTTAGGGTTAGGTTTAGGGTTAGGTTACGGGTTAGGGTTAGGTTAAGGGTACGGGATAGGGTTGGCGTACAGGTTAAGTTTAGGGTTAGGGTTAGTCTTAGGTTATGGGTTAGGGTTAGGTTTAGGGGTGGGTTAGGATTAGGTTTAGGTTTAGGGTACGGGTTAGGGTTAGGGTTGGATTTAGGGTACGGGTTAGGCTTACAGTATGGTTCGGGTTAGGGAGAGGGTTAGTGTTAGGGTTAGGGTACGGTTAGTGTTAGGGTTAGGGTTAGGGTTAAGGTACGGGTTAGGGTTAGGATTAGTGTACAGGATAGGGTTAGTGTACGGGTTAAGTTTAGGGTTAGGGTTAGATTTAGGTTACGGGTTAGGGTTAGGGTACGGGTTAGGGTTAGGTTTAGGTGAGGGTTAGGGTTAGGGTTAGGGTTAGGGTTAGGTTTAGGTTCAGGGTTAGGGTTAGGGTTACGATTATGGTACGGATTAGGGTTAGGGTTTGGGTTAGGGTACAGGTTAGTTTTAGGGTTAGGGTACGGGTTAGGGTTACGGTTAAGGTTAGGGTTAGTGTTAGGGTATTTGTTAGGGTTAGGGTACGGGTAAGGTTTATGGTTAGTGTTAGGGTTAGGTTTAGGCTTAGGGTACGGGTTAGGCTTAGGGTTAGGGTTAGGGTTAGCGCTAAGGTATGGGTTAGGGTTACTGTTAGGTTTTGGGTACAGGTAAGGGTTAGAGTTAGGGTACGGGATAGGGTTGGGTACGGGTTAGGTCAAGGGTTAGGGTTAGGTTTAGGGTACGGTTTAGGGTTAGGGTTATGTTTAGGGTTAGGGTTAGGGTATGGGTTAGGTTTAGGGTATGGTTTAGGGTTAGGGTTAGGTTCAGGTTTACTGTTAGGGATAGGGTACGAGTTAGGGTTAGGGTTAGGTTTAGGGTACGGGTTAGGGTTAGGGTTAGGGTTAGAGTACGGGGTAGGTTTAGTGTTAGGTTTAGGGTTGGGGTTATAGTACGGGTTAGGCTTAGGGTTAGGTTAGGGTTAGGATACGTGTTAGGGTTAGGTTTAGGGTACGGGATAAGGTTAGCGAATGGTTTAAGTTTACGGTTAGGGTTCGGTTTAGGTTACGGGTTAGGGTTAGGGTACGGGTTAGGGTTAGTTTCAGGGTGCAGGTTGGGTTAGGGTTAGGGTTAGTGTAAGGTTAGGGTTAGGTTTAGGGTCAGGTTTCGGGTTAGGGTTAGTGTTAGGGTACGGGTACGGGTTAGGGTTGGGGTTAGGGTACGGGTTAGATTTAGGGTTAGGTTACGGATTAGGGTTATGGTTAAGGTTAGGGTTAGGGTTAGGTTATGGGTTAGGGTTAGGTTACGGTTAAGGTTTTTGGTTTGGGTTAGGGTTAGGGTTAAGTTTAGGGTGCGGGTTAGGGTTAGGGTTAGGGTTACGGTTATGGTTAGAGTACGGATTTGGGTTAGTGTTAGGGTACGGGTTAGGTTTACCGTTTGGGTACAGGTTTGGGTAAGGGTTACGGTTAGACTTACGGTTAAGGGTTAGGGTTAGAGTTAGGAATAGGCTACGGGTAGGGTTAGGGTACAGGTTAGGGTTAGGGTTAAGGTTCGGTTAGGCTTAGTGTACGGGTTAGGGTTAGGGTTAGGGTTAGTGTTAGGGACATGGTACGGGTTAGGGTTAAGTTTAGGGTATGGGATAGAGTTAGTGTACGTGTTAGGTCCAGGGTTAGGGTTAGGTTTAGTGTGCGGGTTACCGTTAGGGTTAGGGTTAGGGATAGGATACGTGTTAGGGTTAGGGTTTGAGTACGGGTTAGGGTTAGGGTACGGGATAGGGTTAGTGTTAGGGTCAGGGTGAGGGTTAGGTTTAGAGTCCGGGTTAGGTTTAGGTTTAGGGTTAGCGCTAGGGTATGGTTTAGGGTTACTGTTAGGGTTTGGGTACGGTTTAGGGTTAGGGTTAGGGTACGGGATAGTTTTGGTTCGGGTTAGTTCAAGTGTTAGGGTTAGGTTTAGGGTATGGGTTAGGGTTAGGGTTAGGTTTAGGTTTAGGGTTAGGGTATGGATTATGCTTAGGGTATGGGTTAGGGTTAGGGTTAGGGTCAGGTTTAGGGTTAGGTTTAGGGTACGATTTTGTGTTAGGGTTAGGTTTAGGGTACCGGTTAGGGTTAGGGTTAGGGTTAAAGTACGGGTTAGGTTTAGGTTACGGGTTAGGGTTAGGGTACGGGTTAGGGTTAGGTTGAGGGTGCCGGTTAGGGTTAGGGTTAGGCTTAGTGTAAGGGTTAGGGTTAGGTTTAGTGTCAGGGTAAGGGTTAGGGTTAGTGTTAGGGTACGGATTAGGTATAGGGTTGAGGTTAGGGTACGGGTTAGTTTTAGAGTTAGGGTACGGTTTAGGGTTATGTTTAACGTTAGGTTTATTGTTAGGGTATGGGTAGGGTCACGTTATGGTTAAGGGTTGTGGTTTGGGTTAGGGTTAGGGTTAAGTTTAGGGTGCGGATTAGGGTTAGGGTTAGGGTTAGAGTACGGTTTTGGGTTAGTGTTAGGGTACGGGTTAGGTTTACCATTTGGGTACGTGTTAGGCTAAGGGTTAGGGTTAGCGTTAGGTTTAGGGGTTATGTTTAGGGTTAAGGTTAGGCTACGGGTAGGGTTAGGGCACGGTTAGGGTTAGGGTTAGGGTTATGGTTAGGGTTAGTGTTAGGGTTACGGTACGGTTTAGGGTTAAGGTTACGGTACGGGGTAGGGTTGGGTACGGGTTAGGCCAAGGGTTAGGTTTAGGTTTAGGGTACGGGTTAGGGTTAGTGTTAGGTTTAGAGTTAGGGTTAGTGTACAGATAGGGTTAGGGTTAGGTTTAGGGTTAGAGTACGGAATGGGTTAGTGTTAGGGTACAGATTAGGTTTAAAGTTTGAGCACAGGTTAGGGTAAGGGTTAGGGTTAGGGTTAGGGGTTAGGATTAGAGTTAGGGTTAGGCTACGGGTAGGGTTAGGGTACGGGTTAGGGTTAGGGTTAGGGTTCGGGTTACGATTAGTGTAAGGGTTAGGGCTAGGGTTAGAATTAGGGTTAGTGTTAGGGTTACGGTATGGGTTAGGTTTAAGGTTATGGTACGGGATAGGGTTAGTGTACGTGTTAGGTCTAGGGTTAGGGTTGGGTTTAGTTTGCGGGTTAGGGTTAGGGTTATGATTAGGGTTAGGGTACGTGTTAGTGTTAGTGTTTGGGTACGGGTTAGGGTTATGTTTAGGGTTAGGGTACGGGTTAGGCTTAGGGTTAGTGTTAGGGTTATTGTTAGGGTACGGGTTAGGGTTAGAATTCGGGTTAGGGTTAGGTTTAGGATTAGGGTTAGGGTTAGGTTTAGGATTAGGGTTAGGGTTAGTGTTAGGGTTAGGGTTAGGGTTAGTGTATGGATAGGGTTAGGGTTAGGGTTATGGTTAGGGTACGGGTTAGGGTTAAGTTTAGGGTACGGGATAGGGTTAGTGTACGGGTTAAGTTTAGGGTTAGGGTTATGTTTAGGTTACGGGTTAGAGTTGGGGTCTGGGTTAGGGTTAGGTTTAGATGCGGGTTAGGGTTAGGGTATGGGTTAGGGTTAATTTTAGGGTCAGGGTTAGGGTTAGGGCTAGGGTTATGGTCCAGGTTAGGTTTAGGGTTGGGGTTATGGTACGGGTTGGTTTTAGGTTTAGGGTACGGGTTAGGGTTACAGTTAAGGTTACGACCCAGCAATTGCACTGTTGGGGATTTACCCCAGAGACTCAGATGCAATGAAACGCTGGGACACCTGCACCCCAATGTTTCTAGCAGCAATGTCCACAATAGCCAAACTGTGGAAGGAGCCTAGGTGTCCATCGAAAGATGAATGGATAAAGAAGATGTGGTTTATGTACACAATGGAATATTACTCAGCCATTAGAAACGACAAATACCCACCATTTGCTTCAACGTGGATGGAACTGGAGGGTATTATGCTGAGTGAAGTAAGTCAATCGGAGAAGGACAAACAGTGTATGTTCTCATTCATTTGGGGAATATAAATAATAGCGAAAGGGAATATAAGGGAAGGGAAAAGAAATATGCGGGAAATATCAGCAAGGGAGACAGAACATAAAGTTAGGGTTAGGGTTACTGTTAGGTTTGGGTACGGGTTAGGGTTAGGGTTAGGGTACGAGATAGGGTTGGGTACGGGTTAGGTCAAGGGTTAGGATTAGGTTTAGGGTAAGAGTTAGGGTTAGCATTAGGTTTAGGATTAGGGTTAGGGTATGGGTTAGGTTTAGGGTATGGGTTAGGGTTAGGGTCAGGGTTAGGGTTAGGGTTAGGGTATGAGTTAGGGTTAGGGTTAGGTTTAGGGTACGGCATAGGGTTAGGTTTAGGGTTAGGGTACGGGTTAGGTTTAGGGTACGGGATAGGGTTAGGGTTAGGGTCAGGGTTACGGTTAGGGTTAGGGTACGAATTAGGTTTAGGCTTAGGGTACGGGCTAGAGTTAGGGTTATGGTACGGGTGAGGGTTACAGTACGGGTTAGGAATAGGGTGAGGGTTAGGGTTAGGGGTTAGAATACGTTTAGGGATAGGGTTAGGGTTAGAGTATGGGTTAGGGTTAGTGTTAGGGTAAGGGTCAGGGTTAGAGTACGGGTTTGGGTTAGTGTTAGGGTACGGGTTAGGGTTAGGTTTAGGGTACGGGTTAGGGTTAGCGTTAGGTTTAGTGTTAGGGTTAGGGTATGGGTTATGCTTAGGGTACGGGTTAGGGTTAGGGTTAGGGTCAGGGTTAGGGATAGGTTTAGGGTACGAGTTAGTGTTAGGGTTAGGTTTAGGGTACGGGTTAGGTTTAGGGTTAGGTTTAAATTATGGGTTAGATTTAGGGTACGGGTTAAGTTTAGGTTTAGGGTCAGGGTTAGGGTTAGGGTATGAGTTAGGGTTAGGGTTAGGGTACAGGTTAGGGTTAGGGTTATGGTACGGGTTAGGTTTACAGTACGGGGTAGGGTTAGGGTGAGGGTTAGGGTTAGTGTTAGAGTATGGTTAGGGTTAGGGTTAGGGTTAGGGTTAGCGCTAGGGTATTGGTTAGGGTTACTCTTAGTGTTTGGGTACGGGTTAGGGGTAGGGTACAGGATAGGTTTGGGTATGGTTTAGGTCAAGGGTTAGGGTTAGGTTTAGGGTACGGGTTATGGTTAGGCTTAGGTTTAGGGTTAGGGTTAGGGAATGGGTTATGCATAGGGTACGGGTTAGTGTTAGGTTTAGGGTCAGGGTTAGGGTTAGGTTTACGGTAAGAGTTAGTGTTAGGGTTAGGTTTAGTGTACAGGTTAGGGTTAGGGTTAGGGTTAAAGTACGGGTTAGGTTAGGGTACGGGTTAGGGTTAGGTTTAGGGTCAGGGTTAGGTTTAGGGTTAGGGTACGAGTTAGGGTTAGGGTTAGGGTATGGGTTAGGGTTAGGGTTTTGGTACGGGTTAGGGTTACAGCGGGTTAGGGTTAGGGTGAGGGTTAGGGTTAGGGTTAGAGTATGGTTAAGGTTAGTGTTATGGTTAGAGTACGGGTTAGGGATTGTGTCAGGGTTAGGGTTAGGGTTAGGGTTAGGGTTATTGTACGGGTTAGGCTAAGGTTTAGGTTTAGGGTTAGGATACGTGTTAGGGGCAGTTTTATGGTATGGGATAGGGTTAGCGTACGGGTTAAGTTTAGGGTTAGGTTTAGGTTAGGTTACGGGTTATGGTTAGGGTACGGTTTAGGGTTAGGTTGAGGGTGCAGTTTAGGGTTAGGGTTAGGGTTAGTGTAAGGGTTAGGGTTAGATTTAGGTTCAGGGTTAGGGTTAGGGTTAGGGTTAGTGTTAGGTTACGGATTAGGTTTAGGGTTGAGGTTAGTGTACAGGTTAGTTTTAGAGTTCGGGTACGGTTTAGGGTTATGGTTAAGGTTAGGGTTAAGGGTTAGGGTAAGAGTTAGTGTTAGGCTACCGGATAGGGTTAGAGTATGGGTTAGTGTTAGGTTTAGGGTTAGGGTTAGGTTTAGGGTTATAGTACGGGTTAGGGTTAGAGTTAAGGTTAGGTTTTTGGTTAGAGTACGGGTTAGGGATAGTGTTAGGGTTAGGGTTAGTTTTAGGGTACGGGTTAGGGTTAGAGTACGGGTTAGGGTTACGTTTAGGGTTAGGGTTAGGGTTAGAGTACGGGTTAGGGTTAGTGTTTGGGTAGGGTAGGGTTAGGGTTAGATTACGGATAGGGTTAGGGTTAGGGTTAGGGTACAGGTTAGGTTTAGGATTATGGTACGGGATAGGGTTACAGTACGGGTTAGGGTTAGGGTGAGGGTTAGGGTTAGGGTTAGAGTACGGTTAGGTTTCGGGTTAGGGTTAGAGTACATGTTAGCTTTAGTGTTAGGGTTATGGTTAGGGTTAGGGTTAGGTTTAGGTTTAGGGTATGGGTTAGGGTTAGGGTTATGGTACGGGTTAGGGTTACAGTACGGGTTACGGTTAGGCTGAGGGTTAGGTTTAGGGTTAGAATACAGTTAGGGTTAGGGTTAGGGTTAGAGTACCGGTAGGGTTAGTGTTAGTGTTAGGGTTAGGGTTAGTGTTAGGGTACGGGTTAGGGTTAGGGTTACTGTTAGAGTACGGGGTAGGTTTAGTGTTAGGGTTAGTTTTAGGGTTAGAGTACGGGTTAGGGTTAGTGTTAGGGTTAGTGTTAGGGTTAGGGTACGGGTTAGGGTTAGGTTTAGGGTTAGAGTACGGGTTAGGGTTAGTGTTACTGTAAGGGTTAGGATTAGAGTACGGGTTTGGGTTAGTGTTAGGGTACGGGTTAGTTGTACCGTTTGTGTACAGGTTAGGGATAGTGTTACGGTTAGTGTTAGGGTTAGGGTACGTGTTAGGGTTAGGGTTTGGGGACGGGTTAGAGTTACGTTCAGGGTTAGGGTACGGGTTAGTTTTAGGGTTTGGGTAAGGGTTAGTGTTAGGTTATGGGATAGGGTTAGATTACGGGTTAGGGTTAGGTTTAGGGTTAGGTTTAGGTTTATTGTACTGATTGGGTTAGGGTTAGTGTTACGGTACGGGTTAGGGTCAGGGTTATGGTACCGGTTAGGGTTACAGTACAGGTTAGGGTTAGGTTGAGGGTTATGGTTAGGGTTAGATTACAATTAGGGTTAGGGTTAGGGTTAGGGTTAGAGTACGGGTTGGATTAGTGTTAGGGTTAGGTTTAGGGTTAGGGTTGGGGTTAGTGTACGGGTTAGGGTTAGGGTTAGGGTTAGAGTACGGGGTAGGGTTAGTGTTAGGGTTAGGTTTGGGTTTAATGTACGGTTTAGGCTTGGGGTTAGGTTTAGGGTTAGGATACGGGTTAGGGGTAGGTTTCGGGTACAGGATATGGTTAGTGTACAGGTTAAGTTTAGGGTTATGGTTAGGTTTAGGTCACGGGTTAGGGTTAGGGTTCGGGTTAGGGTTAGATTTTGGGTGCGGGTTAGGGTTAGTGTTAGGATTAGTGTAATGGTTAGGGTTAGGTTTAGGGTCAGGGTTAGATTTAGGTTTAGTGTTAGGGTACGGGTTAGGGTTTGGGTTGGGGTTAGGGTACGGGTTAGTTTTGGGGTTAGGTTATGGTTTAGGGTTACGGTTAAGTTTAGTGTTAGGGTTAGGGTTAGGGTATGGGTTAGGGTTAGGTTACGGTTAAGGGTTATGGTTTGGGTTAGGGTTAGGGTTAAGTTTAGGGTGTGGGTTATGGTTATGGTTAAGGTTAGTGTTAGAGTACGGGTTTGGGTTAGTGTTAGGGTACGGATTAGGTTTACCGTTTGGGTACGGGTTAGGGTAAGGGTTAGGGTTAGGGTTAGGGTACGTGTTATGGTTAGGGTTTGGGTACAGGTTAGGATTAGGGATAGGGTTATGGTACGGTGTAGAGTTAGGGTTGGGGATACGGTACGGGTTATTTTTAGGGTTATGGTATGGGTTAGGGTTACGGTTAATGTTAGGGTTAGTGTTAGGTTATGGGTTAGGTTTAGGGTACGGGTAAGGGTTATGTTTACGGTTATGGTTAGGTTTAGGTTTCGGGTGCGGGTTAGGCTTAGGGTTAGGGTTAGGGTTAGCGCTAGGGTATGGTTAGGGTTACTGTTAGGGTTTGGGTACGGGTTAGGGTTAGGGTTAGGTTACGAATTAGGGTTGGGTACGGTATAGGTCAAGGGTTACGTTTAGGTTTAGGATATTGGTTAGGTTTAAGGTTAGGGTAAGGGTTAGTGTTAGGGTATGGGTTAGGGTTAGAATACGGGTTAGGGTTAGGTTTAGGGTTAGGGTTAGGTTTAGAGTATGGGTTAGGGTTAGTGTTAAGGTTAGGGTTAGGGATAGTGTACGGATAGGGTTAGGGTTAGGGTTAGGGTTAGGGTACAGGTTAGGGTTTGGTTTAGGGTACAGGATAGGGTTAGTGTACGGGATAAGTTTAGGGTTAGGTTTAGGTTTAGGTTACGGTTTAGGGTTAGGGTACGGGTTAGGGTTAGGTTTAGGGTCAGGGTTAGGATTAGGGATAGGGTTATGGTACAGGTTAGGGTTAGGGTTTGGGTTACGTTACGGGTTAGTTTTAGGGTTAAGGTATGGTTTAGGTTTATGGTTAAGGTTAGGGTTAGTGTTAGGTTATGGGTTAGGGTTAGGGTACAGATAAGGGTTATGGTTAGGGTTACGGTTAGGTTTAGGTACGGTGCGGGTTAGGCTTAGGGTTAGGGTTAGGGTTAGCGCTAGTGTATGGGTTAGGGTTACTCGTAGGGTTTGGATACTGTTTAGGGTTAGGGTTAGGGTACGTGATAAGTTTGGGTACGGGTTAGGACAAGGGCTAGGGTTAGGATTATGGTACAGGTTAGGGTTATGGATAGGGTTAGATTTAGGGTTAGGGTTAGGGTTAGGGTTAGGGTACGGGTTAGGGTTAGTGTACGGGTTAGGGTTAGGTTCAGTGTTAGGGTTAGGGTATGAGTTAGGGTTAAGTTTAGGGTACTGTTAAGGGTTATGGTTAGCGTTAGTGTTAGGGTTAAGTTTAGGGTGCGGTAATGTTAGGTTTAGGGTTAGGGTTAGGGTTAGAGTATGGGTTTGAGTTAGTGCTATGGTACGGGTTAGGTTTACCGTTTGGGTACGGGTTAGGTAAGGTTTAGGCTTAGGTTTAGGGGTTAGGGTTAGAGTTAGTGTTTGGCTAAGGTATAGGGTTAGAGTACTGGTTAGGGTTAGGTTTAAGGTTATGGTTAGGTTTAGGGGTATAGTACGGGTTTGGGTTAGAGATAGGGTTAGGTTTAGGGTTAGAGAATGGGTTAGGGTAGTGTTAGGGTTAGGGTTAGTGTTAGGGTACAGGTTAGGGTTAGCGTATGGGTTAGGGTTACGTTTAGGGTTAGGTTTAGGGTTAGAGTACATGTTAGGGTTAGTGTTAGGGTTAGGGTTAGGGTTAGGGTTAGAGTATAGCATAGGGTTAGTGTTAGTTTTAGGGTTAGGTTTAGTGTACGGATAGGGTTAGGGTTAGGGTTAGGTTTAGGGTTAGAGTGCGGATAGGGTTAGGGTTAAGGTTAGGGTACGGGTTAGGGTTAGGTTTAGGGTACGGCATAGGGGTAGCGTAGCGGTTAAGTTTAGGTTTAGGGTTAGGTTTAGGTTACGGGTTAGGGTTAGGGTACGGGTTAGGTTTAGGTTTAGGTGAGGGTTAGGGTTAGGGTTAGGGATAGGGTACGGGTTAGGTTTAGGTTTAAGGTCAGGGTTAGCGTTAGGGATAGGGTTAGGGTACGGGTTAGGGTTAGGGTTGTGGTTAGGTTACGGGTTAGTTTTAGGGTTAGGGTATGGGTTAGGGTTACAGTTAAGTTTAGGGTTAGGTTTAGGTTACGGGTTAGGGTTAGTGTTAGGGTTAGGGTTAGGGTTAGGGTTAGAATACGGGTTAGGGTTAGTGTTAGGTTTAGGGTTAGGGTTAGGGTACGTGTTATGGTTAGGGTTTGGGTACAGGTTAGGGTTACGTTTAGGGTTAGGGTACAGGTTAGGGATAGTGTTAGGTTTAGTGTTAGGGTTAGTGTTAGGGTACCGGTTAGGGTTAGATTACGGGTTAGGGTTACGTTTAGGGTTAGGGTTAGGGTTAGAGTATAGCATAGGGTTAGTGTTAGTGTTAGGGTTAAGGTTAGTGTACGGATAGGGTTAGGGTTAGGGTTAGGTTTAGGGTACAGGTTAGGGTAAGGTTTAGGGTACGGGATAGGGTTAGTGTACGGGATAAGTTTAGGGTTAGGTTTAGGTTTAGGGTATGGGTTAGGGTACGGTTTAGGTGCGGGTTAGGGTTAGGTTATGGGTTAGGGTTAGGGTACGGGTAAGGGTTATGGTTAGGGTTAGGGTTAGGGTTAGGTTTAGGTTTAGGGTTCGGGTTAGGTTTAGTGTTAGGGTTACGTTTAGCGCTAGGGTATGGCTTAGGGTTACTCTTAGGTTTTGGGTACGGGTTAGGGTTAGGGTTAGGGTACGGGATAAGGTTGGGTACGGGTTAGGTCAAGGGTTCGGATTAGGTATAAGGTACCGGATAGGGTTAGGTTTAGGTTTAGGGTTAGGATTAGGGTATGGGTTAGGTTTAAGGTACGGGTTAGGTTTAGCGTATGATTAAGTTTAGGGTTAGGTTTAGGTTTAGGTTACGGGTTAGGGTTAGGGTACGGGTTAGGTTTAGGTGAGGGTTAGGGTTAGGGTTTCAGTTAGGGTACGGTTTAGGGTTTGGTTTAGGGTCAGGGTTAGCGTTAGGGATAGGGTTAGGGTAAGGGTTATGGTTAGGGTTGGGGTTAGGTTTAGGGTTAGGTTACGGGTTAGGGTTTGGTTAAGGGTATGGGATAGGGTTAGCGTACGGGTTAAGTTTAGGTTTATGGTTAGGCTTAGGTTACGGGTTAGGGTTAGGTTAAAGTGTGGGTTAGGGTTAGAGTTAGGGTATGGTTTAGGGTTAGGGTTGGCGTTATTGTCCGGGTTAATTTTAGGTTTAGGTTACTGGTCAGGGTTACGGTTAAGTTTAGGGTTAGGGTTAGGGTATGCGTTAGGGTTAGGGTACGGGTAAAGTTTAGAGTTAGGGTTAGGGTGTGTGTTAGCAATAGGGTATGGTTTAGGGTTACTGTTAAGGTTTGGGTACGGGTTAGGGTTAGGCTACGGGTTAGGTCTAGGTTTTGTGTTAGGTTTATGACGCGGGTTAGGGTTAGGTTTAGGGTACAGGATTAGGGTTAGGGTTAGGGTTAGGGTTAGTGTACAGTTAGGGTTAGGTTTAGGGTCAGTGTTAAGGTTAGGGTTAGTGTTAGTGTACGCGTTAATGTTAAGGTTGGGGTTAGGGTGCGGGCTAGTTTTAGGGTTAGGGTACGAGTTAGGGTTATGGTTAAGTTTAGGGTTAGGGTTCGGGTATGGGTTAGGGTTAGGTTACGGTTAAGGGTTATGGTTTGGGTTAGGGTTAAGGTTAAGTTTAGGGTGCGGGTTATGGTTAGGGTTAGGGTTAGGGTTAGAGTACGGGTTTGGGTTAGTGTTAGGGTACGTGTTAGGTTTAGCGTTTGGGTAAGTGTTAGGGTAGGGGTTAGGGTTAGGGTTAGGGTTAGGGGTTAGGGTTAGAGTTAGGGTTAGGCTACGGGAAGGGTTAGGGTACGGGTTAGGGTTAGGGTTTGGATTAGAGTACGGGTTTGGGTTTGTGTTAGGGTAAGGGTTAGGTTTACCATTTGGGTACAGGTTAGGGTAAGGGTTAGGTTTAGGGTTAGGGGTTAGGTTTAGAGTTAGTGTTAGGCTATGGGTAGGGTTATGGTACGGGTTAGGTTTAGGGTTAGGGTTAGTGTTAGGGTTGCGTTACGGGTTAGGGTTAAGGTTAGGGAATGGGATAGGGTTAGTGTAGGTGTTAGGTCTAGGGTGAGGGTTAGGTTTAGTGTGCATGTTACGGTTAGGGTTAGGGTTAGGGTACGTGTTAGGGTTAGGGTTTGGGTAAGGGTTAGGGTTACATTTAGGGTTAGGGTACGGGTTAGGTTTAGGGTTAGGGTTAGGTTACCGTTTAGGGTTAGGGTACGGGTAAGGGTTAGGGTTAAGGTTCCGGTACGGGATAGGGTTAGTGTAAGTGTTAGGTCGAGGGTTAGGGTTAGTTTTACGGTGCAGGTTAGAATTAGGCCCTGGGTTAGGGTTAGGTTACGGGTTAGGGTTAGATTACGGGTTAGGGTTAGGTTTAGGGTTAGGGTTAGTGTTAGAGTACGTGTTAGGGTTAGTGTTAGGGTTAGGGTTAGGGTTAGTGTACGGATAGTGTTAGGGTTAGATTTAGGGTTAGGGTACGGGTTAGGGTTAGGTTTAGGTTACGGGTTAGGGTTAGGGTACGGGTTAGGGTTAGGTTTCGGTGCGGGTTAGGGTTAGTGTACGGGTTAGGGTTAGGGTTAGGGTTAGTGTACGGGTTAGGGTTAGGGTTAGGGTTAGGATACAGGTTAGGACTAGGGTTGGGGTACGTGACAGTGTTAGGGTACGGGTTATGTCTAGGGTTAGGTTTAGGATTATGGTGCGGGTTAGAGTTAGGCCCTGGGTTAGGGTTAGGGTGCGGGTTAGGGGTAGGGTATGGTTTAGGGTTATGGTTAGTGTTAGGGTTAGGGTTCGGGTTAGTGTTAGGGTACGGGTTAGGGTCAGGGTTATGGTACTGGTTAGGGTTACAGTACAGGTTAGGGTTAGGTTGAGGGTTAGGGTTAAGGTTAGATTACGATTAGGGTTAGGGTTAGGGTTAGGGTTAGAGTAGAGGTTGGATTAGTGTTAGGGTTAGGTTTAGGGTTAGGCTTGGGGTTAGTGTACGGGTTAGGGTTAGGGTACGGGTTAGGTTTAGGGTACGGATGAGGGTTAGGCTCAGGTTTAGTGATAGGCTATGAGTTAGGGTTAGGGTTAGGGTATGGGTTAGAGTTAAGGTTATGTTACGGGTTAGGGTTACAGTACGGGTTAGGTTTAGGGTGGGGGTTAGGGTTAGGGTTAGAGTACAGTTAAGGTAAGGGTTAGGGTTAGGGTTAGAGAAAGGTTTAGGGTTAGTGTTAGGGTTAAGGAAAGGTTTAGGGTTACTGTTAGGGTACGGGTTAGGTTTAAGGTTAGGGTTAGATTACGGGGTAGGTTTAGTGTTAGGATTAGGGTTAGGGTTAATGTACGGGTTAGGCTTAGGGTTAGGTTTAGGGTTAGGTTACGGGTTAGGGTTAGATTTAGTGTACGGGATAGGGTTAGCATACGGGATAAGTTTAGGGTTAGGGTTAGGTTTAGGTTATGGGTTAGGGTTAGGGTACGGTTATGGTTAGGTTTAGGGTGCGGGTTAGGATTAGTGTTAGGGTTAGTGTACGAGTTAGGGTTAAGTTTAGGGTCAGTGTTAGTGTTAGGGTTAGTGTTAGGGTATGTGTTAGGGTTAGGGTTGCTGTTAGGGTACGGGTTAGTTTTAGGTTAGGTTACGGTATAGGGTTACAGTTAAAGTTAGGGTTAGGGTTAGGGTGTGGGTTAGGGTTAGGGTACAGTTAAGGGTTAAGTTTAGTGTTAGGGTTAGGGTTAAGTTTAGGGTGCCTTTTAGGGATAGGGTTAGGGTTATGGTTAGGGTTAGAGTACGGGTTTGGGTTAGTGTTATGGTACGGGTTAGGTTTACCGTTTGGCTACAGGTTAGGGTAAGGGTTAGGGATAGGGTTAGGGTTAGGCGTTTGGGTTAGAGTTAGGGTTAGGCCACGGGTAGGGTTAGGGTACGGGTTAGGGTTAGGGTTAGCGATCGGGTGAGGGTTAGTGTACGCGTTAGGGTTAGGGTTAGGTTTAGGGTTAGTGTTAGGGTTACGGTACGGGTTAGGGTTAAGGTTAGGATACGGGATAGGGTTAGTGTACGTGTTAGGTTTAGGGTTAGGGTTAGGTTTAGTGTGCGGGTTAGGGTTAGGTTTAGGGTTAGGGTACGTGTTAGGGTAAGGTTCTGGGTACAGTTTAGGATTAGGGTACGGGTTAGGGTTAGGATTAGGGTACTGTTTAGGGCTATGGTACGTGTTAGGATTAGGGTTAGGGTTAGTGTATGGGTTAGGGTTAGGTTCAGGGTCAGTGTTAGGGTTAGGGTTAGTGTTAGTGTATGGGTTAGGTTTAGGGTTGGGTTTTGGGTACGGGTTAGTTTTAGAGTTAGGGTACGGGTTAGGGTTATGGTTAAGGATAGGGTTAGGATTATGGTATGGGTTAGGGTTAGGTTACGGTTAAGGGTTATGGTTTGTGTTAGGGTTACGGTTAATTTTAGGGTGCGGGTTAGGGTTAGGGTTAGGGTTAGTGTTAGGGTTAGAGTACGGGTTTGGTTTAGTGTTACGGTACGGGTTACGTTTACCTTTGTGTACTGGTTAGGGTAGGGGTTAGAGTTAGTGTTAGGGTTAGGGGTTAGGGTTAGAGGTAGGGTTAGGCTACGGGTAGGTTTAGGGTACGGGTTAGGTTTAGGGTTAGGGTTCGGGTTAGGGTTATTGTATGGGTTAGGGTTAGGGTTAGGGTTAGGATTAGGGTTAGTCTTGGGTTACGGTACGGGTTAGAGTTAAGGTTACGGTACGGGATATGGTTTGTGTACGTTTTAGGTCAAGCGTTAGTGTTAAGTTTAGTGTGCGGGTTAGGGTTCGGATACGTGTTAGGATTAGGTGTTGGGTATGGGTTAGGGTTACGTTTAGGGTTAGGGTACGGGTTAGGTTTAGGTTTAGGGTTAGGGTAAGGGTTAGTGTTAGGGTACGGGTTAGGGTTAGAGTACGGGTTAGGGTTAGGTTTAGGGTTAGGGTTAGAGACGGGTTAGAGTTAGTGCTAGGGTTAGGTTTAGGTTTAGTGTATGGATAGGGTTAGGGTTAGGGTTAGGGTTAGGGAACGGTTTAGGGTTAGGGTTAGGGTTAGGGTAAGTGTTATGGTTAGGGTTAGGGTTAGCTTTAGGTTTAGGGTTCGGTTTAGGGTTAGGGTTAGTTTTAGTGTTAGGGTTAGCGCTCGGGAATGGGTTAGTGTTACTGTTAGGGTTTGGGTACGGGTTAGTTTAGGGTTAGGTTACGGGATAGGGTTGGGTACGGGTTAGGTCAAGTGTTAGGTTTAGGTTTAGGGTACAGGTTAGGGATAGGGTTAGGATTAGGTTTAGGTTTAGGGTATGAGTTAGGCTTAGGGTACAGGTTAGGGTTAGCGTCAGGGTTAGGGTTAGGTTTAGCGTTAGGTTACGGGTTACGGTTAGGTTTAGGGTACGGGTTAGGGTTAGGGTTAAGGTCAGGGTTAGGGTTAGGGTTAGGGTACGAGTTAGGGTTAGGGTTAGGGTACGGGTTAGGGTTAGGGTATTGGTACAGGTTAGTGTTACAGTACAGGTTAGGTTAAGGGTGAGAGTTAGGGTTAGGGTTACATTACGGTTAGGGTTAGTGTTAGGATTAGGGCTAGAGTACGGGTTAGGGTTAGTGTTAGGGTTAGGGGTAGGGTTAGGGTTAGGGTACGTGTTAGGTCTAGGGTTAGGGTTAGGATTAGTGTGAGGTTTAGGGTTAGGGTTAGGGTTAGGGTACGTGTTAGGGTAAGGTTTTGGGTACAGTTTAGGATTAGGGTACGGGTTAGGGTTAGGATTAGGGTACTGGTTAGGGCTATGGTACGTGTTAGGGTTAGGGTTAGGGTTAGTTTATGTGTTAGGGTTAGGTTTAGGGTCAGGGTTACGGTTCGTGTTAGTGTACAGGTTATGGTTAGGTTTGGGGTTAGAGTACGGGTTAGTTTTAGGGTTATGGTACGGGTTAGGGTTATGGTTAAGGATAGGTTTAGGTTGAAGGTATGGGTTAGGGTTAGGTTACGGTTAAGTGTTATAGTTTGGGTTAGGGTTAGGGTTAAGTTTAGGGTGCGGGTTCGGGTTAGGGTTAGGTTTAGGGTTAGGGTTTGAGTACGGGTTTGGGTTAGTGTTAGGGTACTTGTTAGGTTTACCGTTTGGGTACGGGTTAGGGTAAGGGTTAGGGATAGGGTTTGGGTTAGGCGTTAGGGTTAGATTTAGGGTTAGGCTATGGGTAGGGTTAGGGTACGGGTTAGGGTTAGGGTTAGCGTTCGAGTGAGGGTTACTGTACGCGTTAGGGTTAGTTTTAGGGTTAGGTTTAGGGTTAGTGTTAGGGTTACGATACGGGTTAGTTTTAAGGTTAGGGTTCAGGATAGGGTTAGTGTACGTGTTAGGTCTAAGGTTAGGGTTAGGTTTAGTGTGCGGGTTAGGGTTAGGTTTAGGATTAGGGTACGTGTTAGGGTAAGGGTTTGGGTACAGTTTGGTGTTAGGGTACGGGTTATGGTTAGGGTTAGGATTAGGGTACTGGTTAGGGTTAGGGTACGTGTTAGGGTTAGAGTTAGGGTTAGTGTTAGGGTACAGGTTAGGGTTAGGGTACGTATAGGTCTAGGGTTAGGGTTAGGTTTAGGATGCGGGTTAGGGTTAGGGTTAGGGTACGGGATTCGGGTTAGGGTTAGGGTTAGGTTTACGGTTAAGTTTAGTTTTAGGGTTACGGTTAGGGTATGGGTAAATTTAACGATACGAGTTAGGGTTAGGTTTAGGGTTAGTTTGAAGGTTAGGGTTATAGTAGATGGTTAGGGTTAGTGTTAGGGTTAGGTTTAGGGTTAGGGGACGGGTTAGGGTTAGGGTACGAGTTAGGGTACAGTTTAGTTTTAGTGTTAGGGTACGGGTTATATTTAGGGTTAGGGTTAGTGTTAGGGTACGGGTTAGGATTAGGCTACGTGTTAGGTCTAGGGTTAGGGTTAGGTTTAGGATGCGGGTTAGGGTTAAGGTTGGGTTCAGGATTATGGTTAGGGTTAGGGTCAGGAATAGGGTTAGGTTTAGGGTTAGGGTTAGGGTTGGATACGGTTTAGAGTTACGGTACGAGTTAGGGTTCGGGTAAGTGTTAGGTTTAGGGTTAGGATTATAGTAGGGGGTTAGGGTTAGTGTTAGGGTTACCTTTAGTGTTAGAGTACTGGTTAGGGTTAGTGTTAGGGTTATGGTTAGTGTTAGGGTTAGGGTTAAGGTTAGAGTACGGCTTAGGGTTAGGATTAGGTTTAGGATTAGGTTTAGAGTGCGGGATAGTGTTAGTGTTAGTGTTAGTGTTAGGGTTAGGGTTAGTGTACCATTAGGGTTAGGGTTAGGGTTAGGGTTATGTTACGGGTTAGGGTTAGGTTTAGGGTACGGGATAGGGTTAGCGTACGGGTTAAGTTTAGGGTTAGGGTTAGGTTTAGGTTACGGATTAGTGTTAGGGTACGTGTTAGAGTTAGGTTTAGGGTGCGGGTGAGGGTGAGGGTTAGGGTACGGGTTAGGTTTAGGTTTAGGGTCAAGTTTAGGGTTAGGGATAGTGTTACGGTACGAGTTAGTGTTATGGTTGGCGTTAGGGTACAGGTAAGTTTTAGGGTTTGTGTACGGGTTAGGGTTACGGTTAAAGTTAGGGTTAGGGTTAGGGTTATGGTTAAATACGGGTTATCGTTAGTGTTAGGGTTAGGGTTATGGTTAGGGTTAGGGTACGGGTTAGGGTTAGGGTTAGGTTTAGGTTTAGGGTTAGAGTACAGGGTAGGGTTAGTGTTAGGTTTAGGGTTAGGGTTAATGTACGGGTTAGGCTTAGGTTTAGGTTTAGGGTTAGGATACGGGTTAGGGTTAGGTTTAGGGTACGGGATAGGGTTAGCGTATGGGTTAGGTTTAGGGTTAGGGTTAGGTTTAGGTTACGGGTTAGGGTTAGGGTACGGGTTAGGGTTAGGTTTAGGGTGCGGGTTAGGGTTAGGGTTAGGATTAGTGTAAGGGTTAGGGTTAGGTTTAGGGTCAGGGTTAGGGTTAGGAGTAGTGTTAGTGTACGCGTTAAGGTTAGGGTTGGGGTTAGGGTACGGGTTTGTTTTAGGGTTAGGGTATGGGTTAGTGTTATGGTTAAGGTTAAGGTTAGGTTTAGGGTATGGGTTTGGTTTAGGTTACGGTTAAGAGTTATTGTTTGGGTTAGGGTTAGTGTTAAGTTTAGGATGCGGGTTAGGGTTAGTGTTAGGGTAAGGGTTAGGGTTAGGGTTAGAGTTAGGGTTAGGCTACGGGTAGGGTTAGGGTATGGGTTAGGGTTAGGGTTCGGAATATAGTACGGGTTTGGGTTAGTGTTAGGTTACGGGTTAGGTTTACCGTTTGGGTACGGGTTAAGGTAAGGTTTAGGGTTAGGGTTAGTGGTTAGGGTTAGAGTTAGGTTTAGGCTATGGGTAGGGTTAGGGTATGGTTCAAGGTCAAGGTTAGGGTCAGGTTAGGGTTAGTGTAAGGGTTAGGTTTAGGGTTAGGTTTAGGGTTAGGGTTAGTGTTAGGGTTACGGCATGGGTTAGAGTTAAGGTTAGGGTACGGGATAGGTTTAGTGTAAGTGTTAGGTCTAGGGTTAGGGTTAGGTTTAGTGTGCGGTTTAGAGTTATGGTTAGAGTTAGGTTACGTGTTAGGGTTAGGCCTAGGTTTAGGGTACGGGTTAGGTTTAGGGTTAGTGTTTGGGTACGGTTTAGGGTTAGGGTACAGGTTAGGGTTAAGGTTAGGGTCAGGGTTAGGGTTAGTTTTAGGGTTAGGGTTAGGGTTAGGGTACGGGTTATGGTTAATCTACGGGTTAGGGTTAGGGTGAGGGTTAGGGTTAGGTTTAGGTTTAGGGTTATAGTACGGGTTAGGTTTAGAATTAGGGTTAGGTTTAGGGTTAGAGTACGGGTTAGGGTTAGTGTTAGGGTTAGGGTTAGTGTTAGGGTACGGGTTAGGGTTAGAGTACGGGTAAGGGTTAGGTTTATGGTTAGGGTTAGGGTTAGTGTACGGATAGGGTTAGGGTTAGGGTTAGGGTTAGGGTACAGGATAGGTTTAGCGTAAGGGTTAAGTTTAGGGTTAGGTTTAGGTTTAGGTTACGGGTTTGTGTTAGGGTACGTGTTATTGTTAGGTTTAGGTGCGGGTTAGGCATAGGGTTAGGGTTAGGTTTAGGTTTAGGTGCGGGTTAGGGTTAGGGTTTGGGTTAGGGGTTAGACTTAGTGTTAGAGTGAGACTACGGGTAGGGTTAGGGTTAGGGTTAGGGTACGGGTAATGGTTAAGGTACGGTTTAGTGTTAGCTTTAGGTTTAGGGTGCGGGTTAGCTTATGGTTAGGGTTAGGGTACGTGTTAGGGTAAGGGTTTGGGTACAGTTTGGTGTTAGGGTACAGGTTAGGGTTAGGTTTAGGATTAGGGTACTGGTTAGGGTTAGGGTACGTGTTAGGGTTAGAGTTAGGGTTAGTGTTAGGGTACGGGTTAGGGTTAGGGTGCGTGTTAGGTCTAGGGTTAGGGTTAGGTTTAGGATGCGGGTTAGGGTTAGGGTTAGGGTACGGGATTCAGATTAGGGTTAGGTTTAGGGTTATGTTTAAGTTTAGGTTTAGGGTTATGGTTAGGGTACGGGTAAATTTAATGGTACGAGTTAGGGTTAGGGTTAGGGTTAGGGTTAGGTTGAGGGTTAGGGTTATAGTAGAGGGTTAGGGTTAGGGTTAGGGTTAGGTTTAGGGTTTGGGGACGGGATAGGGTTAGGGTACGGGTTAGGGTACCGGTTAGGTTTAGTGTTAGGGTACGGGTTAGAGTTAGTGTTAGGGTTAGTGTTAGGGTACGGGTTAGGGTTAGGCTACGGGTTAGGTCTAGGTTTAGGGTTAGGTTTAGGATGCGGGTTAGGGTTAAGGTTAGGGTACGGGATAGTTTTAGTGTAAGTGTTAGGTCTAGGGTTAGGGTTAGGTTTAGTGTGCGGTTTAGAGTTAGGGTTAGGGTTAGGTTATGTGTTAGGGTTAGGCCTAGGGTTAGGGTTAGGGTTACGTTTAGGGTTAGGGTACGGGTTAGTTTTAGAGTTAGTGTTAGGGTACGGTTTAGGGTTAGGGTACAGGTTAGGGTTAGGGTTAGGGTCAGGGTTAGGGTTAGTTTTAGGGTTAGGGTTAGGGTTAGGGTACGTGTTATGGTTACTCTACGGGTTAGGGTTAGGGTGAGGGTTAGGGTTAGGTTTAGGTTTAGGGTTATAGTACGGGTTAGGGTTAGAATTAGGGTTATGTTTAGTGTTAGAGTACGGGGTAGGGTTAGTGTTAGGTTTAGAGTTAGTGTTAGGGTACGGGTTAGGTTTATAGTACGCGTTAGGTTTAGAATTAGGGTTAGGTTTAGGGTTAGCGTACGGGTTAGGGTTAGTGTTAGGGTTAGGGTTAGTGTTAGGGTACGGGTTAGGGTTAGAGTACGGGTAAGGGTTAGGTTTATGGTTAGGGTTAGGGTTAGTGTACGGATAGGGTTAGGGTTAGGGTACGGGATAGGTTTAGCGTAAGGGTTAAGTTTAGGGTTAGGTTTAGGTTTAGGCTACGGGTTTGTGTTAGGGTACGTGTTAGGGTTAGGTTTAGGTGCGGGTTAGGCATAGGGTTAGGGTTAGGTTTAGGTTTAGGTGCGGTTTAGGGTTAGGGTTAGGGTTAGGGTTTAGACTTAGTGTTAGGGAGAGACTACGGGTAGGGTTAGGGTAGGGTTAGGGTACGGTTTAGGTTTAGCTTTAGGTTTAGGGTGCAGGTTAAGTTATGGTTAGGGTTAGGGTACGTGTTAGGGTAAGGGTTTGGGTACAGTTTGGTGTTAGGGTACGGGTTAGGGTTAGGTTTAGGATTAGGGTACTGGTTAGGGTTAGGGTACGTGTTAGGGTTAGAGTTAGGGTTAGTGTTAGGGTACGGGTTAGGGTTAGGGTACGTGTTAGGTCTAGGGTTAGGGTTAGGTTTAGGATGCGGGTTAGGGTTAGGGTTAGGGTACAGGATTCGGATTAGGGTTAGGGTTAGGGTTACGTTTAAGTTTAGGTTTAGGGTTATGGTTAGGGTACAGGTAAAGTTAATGGTACGAGTTAGGGTTAGGGTTAGGGTTAGGGTTAGGTTTAGGGTTAGGGTTATAGTAGAGGGTTAGTGTTAGTGTTAGGGTTAGGTTTAGGGTTTGGGGACGGGAGGGTTAGGGTACGGGTTAGGGTACAAGTTAGGTTTAGTGTTAGGGTACGGGTTAGAGTTAGGGTTAGGGTTAGTGTTAGGGTACGGGTTAGGGTTAGGCTACGGGTTAGGTCTAGGTTTAGGGTTAGGTTTAGGATGCGGGTTAGGGTTAAGGTTAGGGTACAGGATTAGGTTTAGGGTTAGGGTCAGGAATAGGGTTAGGTTTAGGGTTAGGGTTAGGGTTGGGTATGGTTTAGAGTTACAGTACGAGTTAGGGTTAGGGTAAGTGTTAGGTTTAGGTTTAGGATTATAGTAGGTGGTTAGGGTTAGTGTTAGGGTTACCTTTAGGGTTAGAGTACTGGTTAGGGTTAGTGTTAGGGTTATGGTTAGTGTTAGGGTTAGGGTTAAGGTTAGAGTACGGTTTAGGGTTAGGATTAGGTTTAGGGTTAGGTTTAGAGTACGGGATAGGGTTAGTGTTAGTGTTAGTGTTAGGGTTAGGGTTAGTGTATGATTAGGGTTAGGGTTAGGGTAGGGATATGGTACAGGTTAGGGTTAGGTTTAGGTTACGGGATAGGGTTAGCGTACGGGTTAAGTGTAGGGTTAGGGTTAGGTTTAGGTTACGGATTAGTGTTACGGTATGGGTTAGGGTTAGGTTTAGGGTGCAGGTGAGGGTTAAGGTTAGGGTACGGGTTAGGGTTAGGTTTAGTGTCAGGTATAGTGTTAGGGATAGGGTTACGGTACGAGTTAGTGTTATGGTTGGCGTTAGGTAACAGGTTAGTTTTAGGGTTTGTGTATGGGTAAGGGTTACTGTTAAAGTTAGAGTTAGGGTTTGGGTTAGGGTTAAGTACGGGTTATCGTTAGTGTTAGGTTTAGGGTTATGGTTAGGGTTAGGGTACGGGTTAGGGTTAGGGTTAGGGTTAGGTTTAGGGTTAGAGTACGGGGTAGGGTTAGTGTTAGGGTTAGGGTTAGTGTTAATGTATGGGTTAGGCTTAGGGTTAGGTTTAGGGTTAGGATACGGGTTAGGGTTAGGTTTAGGGTACGGGATAGGGTTAGCGTACGGGTTAGGTTTAGGGTTAGGGTTAGGTTTAGGTAACGGGTTAGGGTTAGGGTACGGGTTAGGGTTAGGTTTAGGGTGCGGGTTAGGGTTAGGGTTAGGATTAGTGTAAGGGTTAGGGTTAGGTTTAGGGTCAGGGTTAGGGTTAGGGTTAGTGTTATGTACGCGTTAAGGTTAGGGTTGGGTTTAGGGTACGGGTTTATTTTAGGGTTAGGGTACGGGTTAGGGTTATGGTTAAGGTTAGGGTTAGGTTTAGGGTATGGGTTTGGTTTAGGTTATGATTAAGAGTTATGGTTTGGGTTAGGGTTAGGGTTAAGTTTAGGGTGCGGGTTAGGGTTAGGGTTAAGGTAAGGGTTAGGTTTAGGGTTAGAGTACTGGTTTGGTTTAGTGTTAGGTTACGGGTTAGGTTTACCATTTGGGTACGGGTTAGGATAAGGGTTAGGTTTAGGGTTAGGGGTTAGGGTTAGAGTTAGGGTTAGGCTATGGGTAGGGTTAGGGTATGGGTTAGGGTTAGGGTTCGGATTATAGTTCGGGTTTGGGTTAGTGTTAGGTTACGGGTTAGGTTTACCATTTGGTACGGGTTAAGGTAACGGTTAGGGTTAGGTTTAGGAGTTAGGTTTAGAGTTAGTGTTTGGCTACGGGTAGGGTAAGGGTACGGTTCAGGGTCAGGGTTAGGTTCGGGTTAGGGTTAGTGTAAGGGTTAGGTTGAGGGTTAGGTTTAGGGTTCGGTTAGTGTTAGGGTTACGGTACGGGTTAGAGTTAAGGTTAGGGTACGGGATAGGGTTAGTGTAATTGTCAGGTCTAGCGTTAGGGTTAGGTTTAGTGTGCGGGTTAGATTTAGAGTTAGGGTTAGGTTACGTGTTAGGGTTAGGGTTTGGGTATGGGTAGGGTTAGGTTACGGTTAAGGGTCATGGTTTGGGTTTGCTTTAGGGTTAAGTTTATGGTGCGGGTTAGGGTTATGGTTAGGGTTAGAGTACGGGTTTGGGTTAGTGTTAGGGTACGGGTTAGGTTTACCGTTTGGGTACTGGTTAGGGTAAGGGTTAGAGTTAGTGTTAGGGTTAGGGCTTAGGGTTAGAGTTAGGGTTAGGCTATGGGTAGGCTTAGGGTACGGGTTAGGTTTAGGGTTTGGGTTAGGGTTAGTGTACGGGTTGGGTTAGGGTTAGGTTTAGGTTTAGGGTTAGTTTTTGGGTTACGGTATGGGTTAGGGTTAAGGTTACGATACGGGATATGGTTAGTGTACGTGTTAGGTCTAGGATTAGGTTTAGGTTTAGTGTGTGGGTTAGGGTTAAGGTTAGGGTTACGGTTAGGATACGTGTTAGGGTTAGGTGTTGGGTACGGGTAAGGGTTAGAGTATGGGTTAGGGTTAGGTTTAGTGTTAGGGTTAGGGTTAGGTTTAGTGTACGGATAGGGTTAGGGTTAGGGTTAGGGTTAGAGTACGGGTTTGGGTTAGTGTTAGTGTACGGGTTAGGTTTACCGTTTGGGCACGGGTTAGGGTAAGGGTCAGGGTTACTGTTAGGGTTAGGGTTAGAGAACGGGTTTGGGTTAGTGTTAGGGTACATGTTAGGTTTACCATTTGGGTACGTGTTAGGGTAAGGGTTAGGGTTAGGGTTAGGGTTAGGGGTTAGGGTTAGAGTTAGGTTTAGGCTACAGGTAGGGTTAGGGTATGGGTTAGGATTAGGGTTAGGGTTAGTGTTAGGGTTACGTTACGGGTTAGGGTTAAGGTTAGGCTACGGGATAGGGTTAGTGTAGGTGTTAGGACTAGGGTTAGGGTTAGGTTTAGTGTGCGGGTTAGGGTTAGGGTTAGGGTACGTGTTATTGTTAGGGTTTGGGTTCGGGTTAGGGTTACATTTAGGGTTAAGGTACGGGTTAGGTTTAGGGTTAGGGTTAGGGTACGGTTTAGGGTTAGGGTACGTGTTAGGGTTAGGGTTTGTGTACAGTTTAGGGTTACGTTTAGGGTTAGGGTACGGTTTAGGTTTAGGGTTAGGGTAAGGGTTAGTGTTAGGGTACGGATTAAGGTTAGAGTACGGTTTAGGGTTATGTTTAGGGTTAGGGTTAATGTTAGAGTACGGGTTAGGGTTAGTGTTAGGGTTAGGGTTAGGGTTAGTGTACGGATAGGGTTAGGGTTAGATTTAGGGTTAGGGTACGGGTTAGGGTTAGGTTTAGGGTATAGGATAGGGTTAGTGTATGGGTTAAGTTTAAGGATAGGGTTAGGTTTAGGTAACGGGTTAGGGTACGGGTTAGGGATAGGTTTCGGTGCAGGTTAGGGTTAGTGTATGGGTTAGGGTTAGGGTTAGGGTTAGTGTACGGGTTAGGGTTAGTGTTAGGGTTAGGGTTAGGGTTAGTGTACGGATAGGGTTAGGGTTAGATTTAGGGTTAGGGTACGGGTTAGGGTTAGGTTTAGGGTATAGGATAGGGTTAGTGTATGGGTTAAGTTTAAGGATAGGGTTAGGTTTAGGTAACGGGTTAGGGTACGGGTTAGGGATAGGTTTCGGTGCAGGTTAGGGTTAGTGTATGGGTTAGGGTTAGGGTTAGGGTTAGTGTACGGGTTAGGGTTAGTGTACGGGTTAGGGTTAGTGTTAGGGTTAGGATACGGGTTAGGACTAGGGTTATGGTATGGGATAGGTTTAGGGTACGGGTTATGTCTAGGGTTAGGGTTAGGTTTACGGTGCGGTTTAGAGTTAGGCCCTGGGTTAGGGTTAGGGTACGGGTTAGGGTTAGGGTATGGGTTGGGGTTATGGTTAGCGTACGGGTTCGGGTTAGGGTTAGTGTTAGGGTTAAGGTACGGGTTAGTGTTAGGGTATGGGTTAGGGTTAGGCTACGGGTTAGGTCTAGGTTTAGGGTTAGGTTTAGGATGCGGGATAGGGTTAGGGTTAGGGTACGGGTTAGGGTTAGTGTTAGGGTTAGGGTTAGGGTCAGGGTTAGAGTACGGGTTAGTGTTAGGGTTAGGATTACGGTTAGAGTACGGGTTAGGGTTAGTTTTAGGGTTAGGGTTAGGTTTAGTGTACGGGTACTGGTTAGGGTTAGGGTTAGGGTTAGAGTACGGGGTAGGTTTAGTGTTAGTGTTAGGGTTAGGGTTAGGGTTAGGTTATGGGTTAGGCTTAGGGTACGTCTTAGGGTTAGGGTTAGGGTCAGGTTTAGGGTAGGTTTAGGGTTAGAGTACGGGTTAGTGTTAGCTTTAAGGTACGGGTTATGGTGAGGGTTAGGTTTAAGGTTAGGGTGCAGGTTAGGTTTAGGGTACGGGATAGGGTTAGGGTTAGGTTTAGGATTAGGCTTATTGTTAGGGTTATGGTACGGGTTAGGTTTAAGGTTCCGGTACGGGGTTGGTTTAGTGTACGTGTTAGGTCTAGTGTTAGGGTTAGGTTTAGTGTGTGGGTTAGGGTTATGGTTAGTGTTAGAGTACGGGTTTGGGTTAGAGTTAGGGTACGGGTTAGGTTTACCGTTTGGGTACGGGTTAGGATCAGGGTTAGGGTTAGGTTTAGAGTTAAGGGTTAGCATTAGAGTTAGGGTTAGGCTACGGGTAGGGTTAGGGTACGAGTTAGGGTTCGGGTTAGGGTTAGTGTACGGGTTAGGGTTAGGTTTAGGTTTAGGGTTAGGCTTATTGTTAGGGTTACGGTATGAGTTAGGTTTAAGGTTCCCGTACGAGACAGTTTTAGTGTACGTGTTAGGTCTAGAGTTAGGGTTAGGTTTAGTGTGTGGGTTAGGGTTAGGCTTAGGATTAGGGTACGTGGTAGGGTTAGGGTTTGGGTACTGGTTAGGGTTACGTTTAGGTTTAGGGTACGTGTTAGGTTTAGGGTTAGGGTAAGGGTTAGTGTTAGTGTACGGGTTAGGGTTAGAGTATGGGTTAGGGTTAGGGTAGGGTTAGGGTTAGGGTTAGAGTACAGGTTAGGTTTAGTGTTAGGGTTAGGGTTAGGGTTAGTGTACGGATAGGGTTAGGTTTTTGGTTAGGGTTAGGGTACGGGTTAGGGTTAGGTTTAGGGTACGGGATAGGGTTAGTGTACTGGTTAAATTTAGGGTTAGGGTTAGGTTTAGGTTACGGGTTAGTGTTAGGGTACGGGATAGGTTTAGGTTTAAGTGCGGGTTAGGGTTATGGTACGGGTTAGGGTTAGGTTTAGGGTCAGGGTTAGGGTTAGGGATAGGGTTATGGTACGGGTTAGGGTTAGGGTTGGGGTTAGGGTACGGGTTAGTTTTAAGGTTGGGGTAGGGGGTAGGGTTACCGTTAAAGTTAGGGTTAGTGTTAGGGTATGGGTTAGGGATAGGGTACGGGTAAGTTTTATGGTTAGGTTTAGGGTTAGGGTTAGTGTTAGGGTTTGAGTACGGGTAAGGGTTAGGTTTAGGATTAGGGTTAGGTTAGAGTACGGGTTAGGGTTAGTGTTAGGGTTAGGGTTAGGGTTAGGGTTAAGGTTAGGGTACGTTTAGGGTTAGGGTTAGGGTTAGTGTATGGGTTAGGGTTAGTGTTAGGGTTAGGGTTAGGGTTAGGGTTAGTGTTAGGGTGAGGGTTAGGGTTAGGGTTAGGGTTAGGGATAGAGTACGGGTTAGGGTTAGTGTTAGTGTTAGGTTTAGGGTTAGGGTTAGGGTATGGGTTAGGGTTAGGGTTAGTGTTAGGGTACGGGGTAGGGTTAGTGTTAGGGTTAGGGTTAGGGTTAGAGTACGGGTTAGGGTTAGTGTTAGGGTTAGGGTTAGGGTTAGGGTACGGGTTAGGTTTATGGTTAGGGTTAGGGTTAGGGTTAGGTTTAGAATACGGGGTAGGGTTAGTGTTAGGTTTAGTGTTAGAGATAATGTATGGGTTAGGCTTAGGGTTAGGTTTAGGGTTAGTTTACGGGTTAGGGTTAGGTTTAGGGTACGGGATAGGGTTAGCCTACGGGTTAAGTTTAGGGTTGGAGTCAGGTTAGGTTATGGGTTAGGGTTATGGTACAGGTTAGGGTTAGGTTTAGGGTGCGGGTTAGGGTTAGGGTTAGGGTTAGTGTAAGTGTTAGTTTTAAGTTTAGGGTCAGGTTTAGGGTTAGGGTTAGTGTTAGGGTACGGGTTAGGATTAGGGTTGGGTTAGGGTATTGGTTAGTTTTAGGTTTATGTTACAGGTTAGGGTTACGTTTAAGGTTAGTGTTAGGTTTAGGGTATGGGTTAGGGTTAGGTTACGGTTAAGGGTTATGGTTTGGGTTAGGGTTAGGGTTAAGTTAAGGGTGCGAGTTTGGGTTAGGTTTAGGGTTATAGTACGGGTTTGGGTTAGTGTTAGGGTACGTGTTAGGTTTACCGTTTGGGTACGGGTTAGGGTAAGGGTTAGGGTTAGTGTTAGGTTTAGGGTTAGGGTTTAGGGTTAGATTTAGTGTTAGGCTACAGGTAGGGTGAGGGTACGGTTTAGGGTAGGGTTAGGGTTCGGGTTAGGGTTAAGGCTGGGCTACGGGATAGGGTTAGTGTACGTGTTAGGTCTAGGGTTAGGGTTAGGTTTAGTGTGCGATTTAGGGTTAGGGATAGGGTTAGGGTAAGTGTTAGGGATAGGGTTTGGGTACGGGTTAGCATTACGTTTTGGGATAGGGTACGGGTTAGGTTTATGGTTAGGGTTAGGGTACGGTTTCGGTTAGGGTACGGGTTAGGTTTAGTTTTAGGGTCAGGGTTAGGGTTAGGTTTAGAGTTACGGTTAGGTTTAGGGTACGGGTTAGGGTTATTGTACGGGTTAGGGTTAGGTTTAGGTTTAGGGTTAGGGTTTGGGTACGGATTAGGGTTAGGGTACGGGTTAGGGTTAGGGTCAGGTTTAGGGTTAGGGTTAGGGTACGAGTTAGGGTTAGGGTTAGGTTTAGGTTATGGTGTAGGGTTAGGGTTAGGGGTTAGGGTAAGGGTTAGTTTTAGGGTACGAGTTAAAGTTAGCGTATGGGTAGGGTGAGGGGTAAGGTATGAGTTAGGTTTATGGTTAGGGTTAGGATTAGTGTTACTGTTATGGTACGTGTTAGCATACAGGTTAGGGTTAAGTTTAGGTTACGGGTGAGGGTACGTGTTAGGGTTAGGGTTAAGGTACATGTAATGTTACGGGTTAGGGTTAGGGTACGGGTTAGGGTTAGTGTATGGGATAGGGTTAGGATTAGGGTTAGTGTTAGTGTTAGGGTTAGGGTACAGGTTAGCATTAGGGTTAGGGTACGGGATAGGTTGAGGGTACGGTTTAGGTCTAGGGTTAGGGTTAGGTTTAGTGTGTGGTTAGGGTTAGGCATCCGGTTAGGGATAGGGTACGGGTTAAGGTTAGGGTACGGGTTAGGGTTAGTGTTAAGTTTATGGTACGGGTTAGGGTTAGGGTTAGATTTAGGTTTAGGATGCGAGTTAGGGTTAGGGTTAGGGTACGGGATTAGGGTTAGGGTTAGGGTCAAGGTTAGGTTTAGTGTTAGGGTTAGGGTTAGGGTACGGGTTAGGGTTAGTGTACGGGATAGGTTTAGGATTAGGGTTAGTGTTAGTGTTAGGGTTAGGGTACAGGTTAGCGTTAGGGTTAGGTTACGGGATAAGTTTAGGGTACAGATTAAGTCTAGGGTTAGGGTTAGGTTTAGGGTGTGGTTAGGGTTAGGCATCCGGTTAGGGATAGGGTACGGGTTAAGGTTAGGGTACGGGTTAGGGTTAGTGTTAGGGTTATGGTACAGGTTAAGGTTAGGGTTAGTGTTAGGGTACGGGTTAGGGTTAGGGTACGGGTTAGGTCTAGGGTTAGGGTTAGGTTTAGGATGCGGGTTAGGGTTAGGGTTAGTGTACGGGATTAGGTTTAGGGTTAGGGTCAGGTTTAGGGTTAAGTTAAGGTTAGGGTTAGGGTTAGGTTACGAGTTCGGGTTACGGTATGAGTTAGGGTTAGGGTTTGAGTTAGGTTTAGGGTTACGGTTATAGTAGGGGGTTAGGGTTAGTGTTAGGGTTAGGTATAGGGTTAGAGTACGTGTTAGGTTTAGTGTTAGGGTTATGGTTAGTGTTAGGGTTAGGGTTAGGGTTAGAGTACGGGTTAGGGTTATGTTTAGGGTTAGGGTTAGGTTAGAGTACGTGTTAGTGTTAGTGTTAGTGTTAGTGTTAGTGTTAGGGTTAGGGTTAGCGTTAGGGTAAGTTTAGGGTTAGGGTTAGGGTTAGTGTACGGGTTAGGGTTAGTGTTAGGGTTAGGGTTAGGGTTAGGTTTACGGTACGGGTTAGGGTTAAGGTTACGGTATGGGATAGGTGTAGTGTACGTGTTAGGTCTAGGGTTAGGGTTAGGTTTACTGTGCGGGTTAGAGTTAGGGTTAGAGTTAGGGTATGTGTTAGGGTTAGGGTTTGGGTACGGGTTAATGTTACGTTTAGGGTTAGGGTAAGGGTTAGGTTTAGGGTTAGGGTAACGGTTAGTGTTAGGGTACGGGTTAGGGTTAGGGTTAGGGTTAGGGTACGTTTAGGGTTAGGGCTAGGGATAGGGTTCTGGTTAGGGTTAGTCTACGGGTTAGGGTTAGGTTTAGGTTTAGGGTTAGGGTTAGGGTTAGTGTTAGGGTTACGTTACGGGTTAGGGTTAATGTTACGGTACAGGATAGGTTTAGTGTACGTGTTAGGTCTAGGGTTAGGGTTAGTTTTAGTGTGCAGGATAGGGTAGGGTTAGGGTACGTGTTAGGGTTAGGGTTTGGGTACGGGTTAGGGTTATGTTTAGGGTTAGGGTACGGGTTAGGGATAGTGTTAGGTTTAGGGTTAGTGTTAGGGTACGGGTTAGGGTTAGATTACGGGTTAGGGTTACATTTAGGGTTAGGGTTAGGGTTAGAGTACAAGTTAGGGTTAGTGTTAGGGTTAGGGTTAGGGTTAGAGTATGGGATAGGGTTAGGTTTAGGTTTAGTGTACGGATAGGGTTAGGGTTAGGGTTAGGTTTAGGTTACAGGTTAGGGTTAGGTTTAGGGTACGGGATAGAGTTAGTGTACGGGATAAGTTTAGGGTTAGGTTTAGGTAGGTTACTGTTTAGGTTTAGGGTACGGGTTAGGGTACGGTTTAGGTTCGGGTTAGGGTTATGGTATCGGTTAAGGTTAGGGTTATGGTTGGGGTTAGGGTACGGTTTAATTTTAGGGTTAGGTTATGGGTCAGGGTTACGGTTATGTTTAGGGTTAGGGTTAAGGTATGATTTAGGGTTAGGGTACGGGTAAGGGTTATGGTTAGGGTTAGGGTTAGGTTTAGGTTTAGGGAGCGAGTTAGTGTTACGGTAAGGGTTAGGGTTAGGGTTAGCGCTAGGGTATGGGTTAGAGTTACTCTTAGGGTTTGGGTACGGGTTAGCGTTAGGGTTAGGTTACGAATTAGGGTTGGGTACGGGTTAGGGTTAGGGTTAGGGTTAGGTGCGGGTTAGGGTTAAGGTACAGGTTAGGGTTAGGTTTAGGGTCAGGGTTAGGATTAGGGATAAGGTTATGGTACGGGTTAGGGTTAGGGTTAGGTTTACGGTACGGGTTAGTTTTAGGGTTAGGTTACGGGTTAGGGTTACGGTTAAGGTTAAGGTTAGTGTAAGGTTATGGATTAGGGTTAGGGTACGGGTAAGGGTTATGGATAGTGTTACGGTTAGGTTTAGGTTTAGGGTGCGTGTTAGGCTTAGGGTTAGGGTTAGGGTTAGCGCTAGGGTATGGGTTAGGTTTACTCTTAGTGTTTGGGTATGGGTTAGGTTAGGGTTAGGGTACAGGATAGGGTTGGGTACGGGTTAGGACAAGGGTAAGGTTTAGGTTTAGGGTACGGGATAGGGTTAGCGTACGGGTTAGGGTTAGGTTTAGGGTGCGGGTTGGGTTAGGGTTAGGGTTAGTGTAAGGTTTAGGGTTAGGTTTAGGGTCAGGGTTAGGGTTAGGGTTAGTGTTAGGGTATGGGTTAGGGTTAGGGCTGGGGTTAGGGTCCGCTTTAGTTTTAGGGTTAGGTTACGGATTAGGGTTATGGTTAAGGTAAGGGTTAGGGTTAGGTTATGGGTTAGGGTTAGGTTACGGTTAAGTGTTATGGTTTGGGTTAGGGTTAGGGTTAAGTTTAGGGTGCGGGTTAGGGTTAGGGTGAGGGTTACGGTTAAGGTTAGAGTACAGATTTGGGTTAGTGTTACGGTACGGGTTAGGTTTACCAGTTGGGTACGGGATCGGGTAAGGGTTACGGTTAGGCTTAGGGTTAGGGGTTAGGGTTAGAGTTAGGAATAGGTTACGGGTAGGTTTAGGGTACGGGTTAGGGTTAGGGTTAGTGTTAGGGACACTGTACAGGTTAGCGTTAAGGTTAGGGTACAGGATAGGGTTAGTGTACGTGTTAGGTCTAGGGTTAGGGTTAGGTTTAGTGTGCGGGTTAGGGTTAGGGTTAGGGTTAGTGTTAGGATACGTGTTAAGGTTAGGGTTTGGGTAAGGGTTAGCGTTACGTTTAGGGTTAGGGTATGGGTTAGGTTTAGGGTTAGGGTTCGGGTACGGTTTAGGGTTAGGGTACGGGATAGGGTTAGTGTTAGGGTCATGGTTAGGGTTAGGTTTAGGGTTAGGTTTAGGGTTAGGTTTAGGGTTAGGGTTAGCGCTAGGCTATGTGTTAGGGTTACTGTTAGGGTTTGGGTACGGGTTAGGGTTAGGGTTAGGGTACGGGATAGGTTTGGGTATGGCATAGGTCAAGGGTTAGGGTTAGGTTTAGGGTAGGGGTTACAGTTAGGTTTAGGGTTAGGGTTAGGGTATGGGTTATCCTTAGTATACGGGTTAGGGTTAGGGTTAGGGTCAGGGTTAGGGTTAGGTTTAGGGTACGAGTTAGTGTTAGGGTTAGGTTTAGGGTACGGGTTAGGGTTAGGGTTAGGGTTAAAGTACAGGTTAGGTTTAGGGTACGGGTTAGGGTTAGGTTTAGGGTCAGGGTTAGGGTTAGGGTTAGAGTATGAGTTAGGGTTAGGGTTAGCTTACGGGTTAGGGTAGGGTTATGGTATGGGTTAGGGTTACAGTACGGGGTAGGGTTAGGGTGAGGGTAGGGTTAGTGTTAGAGTATGGTTAGGTTAGTGTTAGGGTTAGGGTTAGGGTTAGGGTTATTGTACGGGTTAGGCTAAGGGTTAGGTTTAGGGTAAGGAATAGGGTTAGCGTACGGTTTAAGTTTAGGGTTAGGTTTAGGTTTAGGTTACGGGTTTGGGTTAGGGTACGGGTTAGGGTTAGTTTGAGGGTGCGGGTTAGGGTAAGGGTTAGGGTTAGTGTAAGGTTTAGGGTTAGGTTTAGGGTCAGGGTTAGGTTTAGGGTTAGTGTTAGGGTACGGATTAGGGTTAGGGTTGAGGTTAGGGTACGGGTTTGTTTTAGAGTTAGGGTACGGTTTAGAGTTATGGTTAAGGTTAGGGTTAGGTTTAGTGTATGGGTTAGGGTTAAGTTACGGTTAAGGGTTATGGTTTGGGTTAGGGTTAGGGTTAAGTTTAGGGTGCAGGTAGGTTTAGGGTTAGGGTTAGAGTACGGGTTTGGGTTAGTGTTAGGGTACGGGTTAGGCTTACTGTTTGGGTAATGGTTAGGGTAAGGGTTAGGGTTAGCGTTAGGGTTAGGGTTAGGCGTTAGTGTTAGAGTTAGGGTTAGGCTATGGGTAGGCTTAGGGTACGGGTTAGGTTTAGGTTTAGGGTTCGGGTTAGGGTTAGTGTACGGGTTAGTGTTAGTGTTAGGGTTAGGGTTAGGTTTAGGGTTAGTGTTAGGGTTAGGGTTAAGGTTAGGGTACGGGATAGGGTTAGTGTACGTGTTAGGTCTAGGGTTAGGGTTAGGTTTAGTGTGCGGATTAGGGTTAGGGTTAGGGTACATGTTAGGGTAAGGGTTTGGGTACAGTTTAGGGTTAGGGTACGGGTTAGGTTTAGTGTTAGGGTGAGTGTTAGGGTACGGGTTAGGGTTATGGTACGGGTTAGGTCTAGGTTGAGGGTTGGGTTTAGGATGCGGGTTAGGGTTAGGGTTAGGGTTAGTGATTCGGGTTAGGGTTAGGTTTAGGGTTACGGTTTAGTTTAGGTTTAGTGTTACGGTTAGGGTACGGGTAAAGTTAACGGTGCGAGTTAGGGTTAGGGTTAGGTTTAGGTTACGGGTTAGTGTTAGTGTTAGGGTTAGGGTTAGGGTTAGTGTACGGGGTAGGGTTAGTGTTAAGGTTAGGGTTAGGGTTAATGTACGGGTTAGCTTAGGGTTAGGTTAGGGTTAGGATATGGGTTAGGATTATGTTTAGGGTACGGGATAGGGTTAACGTATGGGTTAAGTTTAGGGTTAGGGTTAGGTTTAGGGTTAGGGTTAGGGTTAGTGTTAGGGTTACAGTACGGGTTAGGTTTAAGGTTAGGGTTCGGGAAGGGTTAGTGTACATGTTAGGTCTAGGGTTAGGGATAGGTTTAGTGTGCGGGTTATGGATCGGTTTCGTGTGCGGGTTAGGGTTAGGGTTAGGGTACGTGTTAGGGTAAGGGTTTGGGTACAGTTTAGGGTTAGCGTACGTGTTAGGGTTAGGGTTAGGGTTAGGGTTAGGGTTACGGTTAAGTTTAGGTTTAGGGTTACGGTTAGGGTACGGGTAAAGTTAACAGTACGAGTTAGGGTTAGGGTTAGATTTAGGGTTAGGGTTATAGTGGAGAGTTAGGGTTAGTGTTAGGGTTAGGATTAGGGTTAGGGGACGGGTTAGGTTTAGGGTACGATTTAGGGTACGTGTTAGGTTTAGTGTTAGGTTACGGGTTAGGGTTAGGGTTAGGGTTAGTGTTAGATTACGGGTTAGGGTTAGGCTAAGGGTTAAGTCTAGGCTTTGGGTTAGGTTTAGGATGTGGGTTAGGGTTAAGGTTAAGGTATAGGATTAGGGTTAGGGTTAGGGTCAGGAATAGGGTTAGGTTTAGGGTTAAGGTTAGTGTTGGGTACGGTTTAGGGTTACGGTACGAGTTAGGCTTAGGGTAAGGGTTAGGTTTAGGGTTAGGATTATAGTAGGGGGTTAGGGTTAGTGTTAGGGTTACGTTTAGGGTTAGAGTACTGGTTAGGTTTAGTGTTAGGGTTATGGGTAGTGTTAGGGTTAGGGTTAAAGTTAGAGTATGGGTTAGGGTTAGGATTAGGTTTAGGGTTAGGTTTAGAGTACGGGATAGGGTTAGTGTTAGGGTTTGGGTTAGGGTTAGGGTTACTGTACGTTTAGGGTTAGGGTTAGGGTTAGGGTTATGGTACGGGTTAGGGTTAGGTTTAGGGTACGGGATAGGGTTAGTGTACGGGTTAAGTTTAGGGTTAGGGTTAGGTTTAGGTTATGGATTAGTGTTAGGGTACGGGTTAGGGTTAGGTTTAGGGTGCGGGTGAGGGTTAGGGTTAGGGTACGGGATAGGGTTAGATTTAGGGTCAGGTTTAGGGTTAGGGATAGGGTTACGGTACGAGTTAGTGCTATGGTTGGCGTTAGGGTACAGGTTAGTTTTAGGGTTTGTGTACGGGTTAGGGTTACGGTTAAAGTTAGGGTTAGGGTTAGGGTCAGGGTTAAGTACGGGTTATCGTTAGTGTTAGGGTTAGGGTTATGGTTAGGGTTAGGGTACGGGTTAGGGTTTGGGTTAGGTTTAGGGTTAGAGTATGGGGTGGGTTAGTGTTAGGGTTAGGGTTAGGGTTAATGAACGGGTTAGGCTTAGGGTTAGGTTTAGGGTTAGGATAAGGGTTATGGTTAGGTTTAGGGTACGGGATAGGGTTAGCGTACGGGTTAAGTTTAGGGTTAGGGTTAGGTTTAGGTTACGGGTTAGGGTTAGGGTACGGGTTAGAGTTAGGTTTAGGGTGCGGGTTAGGGTTAGTGTTAGGATTAGTGTAAGGGTTAGTGTTAGGTTTAGAGTCAGGGTTAGGGTTAGGGTTAATGTTAGTGTACGCCTTAAGGTTAGGATTGGGGTTAGGGTACGGGTTTGTTTTAGGGTTAGGGTACGGGTTAGTGTTACGGTTAAGGTTAGGGTTAGGTTTAGGGTATGGGTTTGGTTTAGGTTATGGTTAAGGGTTATGGTTTGGGTTAGGGTTAGGGTTAAGTTTAGGGTGCGGGTTAGGGTTAGGATTAGGGTAAGGGTTAGGGTTAGGTTTAGAGTACAGGTTTGGGTTAGTGTTAGGGTACGTGTTAGATTTACCGTTTGGGTACGGGTTAGGGTAAGGGTTAGGGTTAGGGTTAGGGTTAGTGGTTAGGGTTAAAGTTAGGGTTAGGCTACGGGAAGGGTTAGGGTATGGGTTAGGGTTAGGTTTAGGATTATAGTACGGGTTTGGGGGAGTGTTAGGTTACGGGTTAGATTTTCCGTTTGGGTACGGGTTAGGGTAAGGGTTAGGGTTAGGGGTTAGGGTTAGAGTTAGGGTTAGGCTAAGGGTAGGGTTAGGTTACGGTTCAGGGTCAGGGTTAGGGTCGGGTTAGGGTTAGTGTAAGGGTTAGGTTTATGGTTAGGGTTAGGGTTAGGGTTAGTGTTAGGGTTACGGTACGGGTTAGAGTTAAGGTTAGGGTACGGGATAGGGTTAGTGTAAGTGTTAGGTCTAGGGTTAGGGTTAGGTTAGTGTGCAGGATAGAGTTAGTGTTAGGGTTAGGTTACGTGTTAGGGTTAGGGTTTGGGTACGGGTTAGGGTTAAGTTTAGGGTTAGGGTACGGGTTAGGTTTAGGATTAGGGTTAGGGTACGGTTTAGGGTTAGGGTAGAGTTTATGGTTAGGGTTAGTTCAGGATTAGGGTTAGGTTTAGGGTTAGGTTTAGGGTTAGGGTACGGTTTAGGGTTACTGTACGGGTTAGGGTTAGGGTTAGGGTTACGGTTAGGGTTATAGTACGGGTTAGGGTTAGAATTAGGTTTAGGCTTAGGGTTAGTTTACGGGGTAGGGTTAGTGCTAGGGTTAGGGTTAGGGTACGGGTTAGGGTTATAGTACGCGTTCGGGTTAGAATTAGGGTTAGGTTTAGGGTTAGAGTACGGGTTAGTGTTAGTGTTAGGGTTAGGGTTAGGGTATGGGTTAGGGTTAGAGTATGGGTTAGGGTTAGGTTTATGGTTAGGGTTAGGGTTAGTGTACGGATAGGGTTAGGGTTAGGGTTAGGGTATGGGTTAGCGTTAGGTTTAGGGTACGGGATAGGGTTAGCGTAAGGGTTAAGTTTAGGTTTAGGTTTAGGTTTAGGTTACGGGTTTGTGTTAGGGTACGAGTTAGGGTTAGGTTTAGTTGCTTGTTAGGGAGAGGTTTAGGGTTAGGTTTAGGTTTAGGCGCGGGTTAGGGTTAGGGTTAGAGTTAGGGGTTAGGCTTAGTGTTAGGTTAGGCTACGGGTAGGGTTAGGGTACGGTTTAGGGTTAGGTTTAGGGTTCGGGTTAGGGTTAGTGTACAGGTTAGAGTTAGGGTTAGGGTTAGGGTTAGGATTAGGATTACGGTTGGTGTTAGGGTACCGGTACGGGTGAGTGTGAAGGTTACGGTATGGGATAGGGTTAGTGTTTGTGTTAGGTCTAGGGTTAGGGTTAGGTTTAGTGTGCGGTTTCGGGTTAGGTTTAGGGTTAGGGTTAGGGTTAGAGTACGTTTTAGGGTTATGGTTTGGGTACGGGTTAGGGTTCCGTTTAGGGTTAGGGTACAGGTTAGGTTTAGGGTTAGGGTAAGGGTTAGTTTAGGGTATGGGTTAGGGTTAGAGTATGGGTTAGGGTTAGGTTTAGGGTTAGTGTTAGGGTTAGAGTACGGGTTAGGTTTAGTGTTAGTGTTAGGGTTAGGGTTAGTGTGCGGATAGGCTTAGGGTTAGGATTAGAGTATGGGGTAGGGTTAGTGTTAGGGTTAGGATTAGGGTTAGGGTTAGGGTACAGGTTAGGATTAGGGTTAGGGTTAGGGTTAGGGTTAGAGTACAGGGTAGGGTTAGTGTTAGGGTTAGGGGTAGGTTTAATGTATGGGTTAGGCTTAGGGTGAGATTTAGGGTTAGGATACGGCTTTGGGTTAGGTTTAGGGTACGGGATAGCGTTAGCGTACATGTTAAGTTTAGGGTTAGGGTTAGGTTTAGGTTACGGGTTAGGGTTAGGGTACGGTTTAGGGTTAGGTTTAGGGTGCAGGTTAGGGTTACGGTTAGGATTAGTGAAAGGGTTAGGGTCAGGTTTAGGGTCAAAGTTAGGGTTAGGCTTAGTGTTAGGGTACGGGTTAGGGTTAGGGTTGGGGTTAGGGTACGGATTATTGTTAGGGCTAGGGTAAGGGTTAGGTTTACGGTTAAGGTTAGGGTATGGGTTAGGGTTAGGTTACGGTTAAGGGTTATGGTTTGGGTTAGGGTTAGGGTTAATTTTAGGGTGCTGGTTAGGGTTAGGGTTAGGGTTAGAGTACGTGTTAGGGTTAGTGTTAGGGTTAGGGTTAAGGTTAGTGTTAGGGTACGGGTTAGGGTTAGAGTACGGGTTAGGGTTAGGTTTAGGGTTAGGGTTAGGGTTAGAGTACGGGTTAGGGTTAGTGTTAGTGTTAGGGTTAGTGTTAGGGTTAGTGTACGGATAGGGTTAGGGTTAGGGTTAGGGTACGGGATAGGGTTAGGTTTATGGTACGGCATAGGGTTAGGTTTAGGGTCAGGGTTTGAGTTAGTGATAGGGTTATGGTACGGGTTAGGATTAGGGTTGGGGTTAGAGTACGGGTTAGTTTTAGGATTAGGGTACGGGTTAGAGTTACGGTTAAGGTTAGGGTTAGGGTTAGGGTATGGGTTAGGTTTAGGGTACGGGTAAGGGTAAAGGTTAGGGTTAGGGTTAGCTTTAGGTTTAGGGTGCAGGTTAGGGTTTAGTTAGGTTTAGTGTTAGGGTTAGCACTAGGGAATGGCTTAGGGTTACTCTTAGGGTTTGGGTACAGGTTAGGGTGAGGGTTAGGTTATGGGATATGGTTGGGTACGGGTTAGGTCAAGGGTTAGGGTAGGTTTAGGGTACGGGTTAGGGTTAGGGTTTGGTTTAGGGTTAGGTTTAGGGTATGGGTTAGGCTTAGGGTATGAGTTAGGGTTAGGGTTAACGTCAGTGTTAGGGTTAGGGTTAGCGTTAGGGTATGGTTTAGGGTTAAGTTTAGGGTACGGATTAGGGATAGTGTATTGGTACGGGTTAGGGTTACAGTACGGGTTAGGGTTAGGGTGAGGGTTATGGTAAGGGTTAGAGTACGGTTAGGGTTAGGGTTAGGGTTAGAGTACAGGTTAGGGTTAGTGTTAGTGTTAGGGTTAGGGTTAGGGTACGGGTTAGGGTTTGGGTTAGGGTTAGGGTAGGAGTACGAGTTAGGGTTAGTGTTAGGGTTAGGGTTAGGGTTAATGTACGGGTTAGGCTTAGGGTTAGGTTTAGGGTTAGGATACGGGTTAGGGTTAGTTTTAGGGTACGGGATAGGGTTAGCGTACGGGTTAAGTTTGGGTTAGGGTTAAGTTTAGGTTACAGGTTAGGGTTAGGGTACGGGTTAGGGTTAGGTTTAGGGCGCGGGTTAGGGTTAGGGTTAGTGTAAGTGATAAGGTTAGGTTTAGGGTCAGTGTTAGGGTTAGGGTTAGTGTTATGGTACGGGTTAGGTTTAGGTTTGGGTTCAGGGTACGGGTTAGTTTTAGGGTTAGGATACGGGTTAGCGTTATGGTTAAGGTTAGGGTTAGGGTTAAGGTATGGGTTAGGGTTAAAGTACGGGTTGGGGTTAGTGTTAGGTTATGGGTTAGGTTTACTGTTTTGGTACGGGTTAGGGTAAAGGTTAGGGTTAGGGTAGGGTTAGGGGTTAGGGTTAGAGTTACGGTTAGGCTATGGGAAGGTTTAGTTTACGGGTTAGGGTTAGGGTTCGGTTTAGGGTTGGTGTTCGGCTTAGGGTTAGTGTTAGGGTTAGGGTTAGTGTTAGGGTTACGGTACGGGTTAGGGTTAAGGTTAGGGTACGGGATAGGGTTAGTGTATGTGGTAGTTCTATGGTTAGGGTTAGTTTAGTGTGCGGGTTAGGGTTAGGGTTTGGGTACGGGTTAGGGTTATGTTTAGGGTTAGGGTACGGGTTAGGTTTAGGGTTAGGGTAAGGGTTAGTGTTAGGGGATGGGTTACGGGTAGATTATGGGTTAGGGTTAGTTTTAGGGTTAGGGTTAGAGTTAGAGTACGGGTTAGGGTAGGTGTTAGGGTTAGGGTTAGTGTTCGGATAGGGTTAGGGTTAGGGTTAGGGTTAGGGAACGGGTTAGGGTTAGGTTTAGGGTACGGGATAGGTTTAGTGTACGGGTTAAGTTTAGGGTTAGGGTTAGGTTTAGGTTACGGGTTAGGATTAGGGTATGGGTTAGGTTTAGGTTTAGGTGCGGTTTAGGGTTAGGGTACGAGTTAGGGTTAGGTTTGGGTCAGGGTTACAGTTAGGGTTAGGGTTATGGTACGGGTTAGGTTTGGGGTTAGGGTACGGGTTAGGTTTAGGGTTAGGGTACGGGTTAGGGTTCCGGTTAAGGTTAAGGTTAGTGTTAGGGCATGGGTTAGGGTTAGGGTACGGTTAAGTGTTATAGTTAGTGTTAGGGTTAGGTTTAGGTTTAGATTGCAGGTTAGACGTAGGGTTAGGGTTAGGTTCAGTGCTAGGTATGGGTTAGGGTTATGGTTAGGGTACGGGTTAGGGTTAGGTTTAGGGGTTAGGGTAAGGGTTAGGGTTAGGGTACCAGTTAGGGTTAGGGTTAGGTTTAGGGTACGGTTTGGGTTAGGGTTAGGGGTTAGGGTAAGTGTTAGGGTTAGGGTATGAGTTAGGGTTAGGGTATGGGTTAGGGTGAGAGGTAGGGTATAGGTTAGGTTTAGGGTTAGGGTTAGGATTAGGGTTAGGGTTATGGTACGTGTTAGCGTACAGGTTAGGGTTAGGTTTAGGTTATGCTTTAGGGTACGGGTTAGGGTTACGGTTTGGGTTAGGGTTAGAGTACGGGGTAGGTTGAGTGTTAGGTTTAGAGTTAGGGTTAGGGTTAGGGTATGGGTACGGGTTAGGGTTAGGGTTAGTGTACGGGATAGGGTTAGGATTAGGGTTAGGTTAGGGTTAGGGTTAAGGTTAGGGTACGGTTTAGGTTTAGGGTTAGGGTTAGTGTTAGGGTACGGGTTATGGTTAGGGTACCGGTTAGGTCTAGGGTTAGGGTTAGGTTTAGATGCGGGTGAGGGTCATGGGTTAGGGTACGGGATAAGGTTTAGGGTTAGGGTTAGGTTTAGGGTTAGGGTTAGGGTTAGGGTACGGTTCGGGTTACGGTACGTGTTAGGGTTATGGATAGGGTTAAGTTTAGGGTTAGGGTTATAGTAGGGCGTTAGGGTTAGTGTCAGTGTTAGGTTTAGGGTTAGAGTACGGGTTAGGTTTAGTGTTAGGATTATGGTTCGTGTTAGGGTTAGGGTTAGGGTTAGAGTACGGGTTAGGGTTAGGTTTACAGTTAGGGTTAAGTTAGAGTATGGGTTAGGGTTAGGGTTAGGGTTAGGGTTAGGTTTAGGGTTAGGGTTAGGGTTAGGATTAGGGTTAGTGTTAGGGTTACGGTACGGGTTAGGGTTAAGGTTACGGTACAGGATAGGTTTAGTGTACGTGTTAGGTCTAGGGTTAGGGTTAGTTTTAGTGTGCGGGTTAGGTTTAGTGTTAGGGTACGTGTTAGGTTTAGGCTTTCGGTTCGGGTTAGGGCTACGTTTAGGGTTAGGGTACGGGTTAGGTTTATGGTTAGTTTAAGGGTTAGTGTTAGGGTACGGGTTAGGGTTAGAGTACGGGTTAGGGTTAGGTTTAGGGTTAGGGTTAGGGTTAGAGTATGGGTTAGGGTTAGTGTAGTGTTAAGGTTAGGGTTAGTGTACGGATAGGGTTAGGGTTAGAGTTAGGGTTAGGGTTCAGGTTAGGGTTAGGTTTAGGGTACAGGATAGGGTTCGTGTACGGGATAAGGTTAGGTTTAGGTTTAAGTTTAGGTTACGGGTTAGGGTTAGGGTACGGGTTAGTGTTAGGTTTAGGTGCGGGTTAGGGTTAGGGTACGGGTTAGGGTTAGGTTTAGGGTCAGGGTTAGGACTAGGGATAGGGTTATGTTACGGTTTAGGGTTAGGGTTGGGGTTACGGTACAGGTTAGTTTTAGGGTTAGGGTATGGGTTAGGGTTACGGTTAAGGTTAGGGTTAGTGTTAGGTCATGGGTTAGGGTTACGGTACGGGTAAGGGTTATGGTTAGGGTAACGGTTAGGTTTAGGTTTAGGGTGCGGTTTAGGCTTAGGGTTAGGTTTAAGGTTAGCGATATGGTATGAGTTAGGGTTACTTTTAGGGTTGGGTACGGGTTAGGGTTAGGGTTAGGGTACGGGATAGGGTTGGGTACGGGTTAGGACAAGGGTTAGGGTTAGGTTTAGAGTACGGGATAGGGTTAGGGTTAGGTTTAGGGTTAGGGTTAGGCTATGGGTTAGGTTTAGGGTACGGGTTAAGGTTTGGTTTAGGGCCAGGGATAGGGTTAGGGTTTGGGTACAAGTTAGGGTTAGGGTTAGGTTTATGGTAGGGGTTAGTGTTTGGGTTAGAGTACGGGGTAGGGTTAGTGTTAGGGTTAGGTTTAGGTTTAGGGTACGGGTTAGGGTTAGAGTTAGGGTTAGGGTTAGAGTATGGGGTAGGTTTAGGGTTAGGGTTAGTGTACGGATAGGGTTAGGGTTAGGGTTAGAGTATGGGTTAGGCTTAGGGTACATATTAGGTTTAGGGTTAGGGTCAGGTTTAGGGTTAGGTTTAAGGTTAGGGTACGGGTTAGGGTTAGGTTTAGGGTACGGGTTAGGGTTAGGTTTAAAGTTAGGGTACAGGTTAGGTTTAGGGTACGGGTTAGGGTTAGGGTTTGTGTCAGGGTTAGGGTTAGGGTTAGGGTTCGAATTATTGTTAGGGTTAGGGTACTGGTTAGGGTTAGGGTTATGGTACGGGTTAGGGTTAGTGTTAGGGTAAGGGTTAGGGTTAGGGTTAGAGTGCGGTTTAGGTTTAGGGTTAGGGTTAGTGTTAGAGTACGGGGTAGGGTTAGTGTTAGGGTTAGGGTTAGGGTTAGAGTACGGGTTAGGGTTAGGGTTAGGTTTAGGGTTAGCGCTAGAGTACGTGTTAGGTTTAGTGTTAGGGTTAGGGTTAGGGTTAGGGTTAGAGTGTGGATAGGGTTAGGGTTAGGTTTAGGTAGGGTTAGGGTCAGGGATAGAGTACGGTTTAGGGTTAGGGTGTGTGTTACGGTTAGAGTATGGGGTAGGGTTAGTGTTAGGGTTAGGGTTAGGGTTAGGTTTAGGCTACGGGTTAGGGTTAGAGTTAGGGTTAAGGTTAGAGTACGGTGTAGGTTTAGTGGTAGTGTTAGGGTTTGGGTTAATGTACAGGTTAGGCTTAGGGTTAGGTTTAGGGTTAGGTTATGGTTTAGGGTTAGGTTTAGGGTACGGGATAGGGTTAGAGTACGGGTTAAGTTTAGGGTTAGGGTTAGGCTTAGGTTACTGGTCAGGGTTAGGTGTGGTGTGGATTAGGGTTAGGGTTAGGGTTAGGGTACAGGTTAGGGTTAGGGTGGGGTTAGGGTACGGGTTAATTTTAGGTTTAGTGTATGGGTCATGGTTACGGTTAAGTTTAGGATTAGTGTTAGGGTATGGTTAAGGGTTAGGGTACGGTTAATGGTTAGGGTTAGGGTTAGGGTTAGTGTTAGCGCTAGGGTATGATTTAGGGTTACTGTTAGGGTTTGGGTACGGGTTAGTTTTAGGTTTAGGGTACGGGATAGGGTTAGTGTACGGGTTAAGTTTACGGTTAGGGTTAGGTTTAGGTTATGGATTAGAGTTAGGGTACGGGGTAGGGTTAGGTTTAGGTGCGGGTTAGGGTTAGGGATAGGGTTATGGTATGTGTTAGGGTTAGGGTTGGGGTTAGGGTACGGGTTACTTTTAGGGTTAGGGTATGGGTAAGGGTTACGGTTAAGGTTAGGGTTAGTGTTAGGTTATGGGTTAGGTTTAGGGTACGGGTAAGGGTTATGGTTAGGGTTACGGTTAGGTTTAGGTTTAGGGTGCGGGTTAGGCCTAAGGTTAGGGTTAGCGTTAGCGCTACGGTATGGGTTAGTGTTATTGTTAGGGTTTGGGTACGGGTTAGGGTTAGGGTACGGGATAAGGTTGGGTACGGGTTAGGTCAAGGGTTAGGGTTAGGTTTAGGGTACAGGTTAGGGTTAGGGTTAGGTTTATGTTTAGGGTTAGGGTATGGGTTAGTCTTAGGGTACGGGTTAGGGTTAGGGTAAGGGTCAGGTTTAGGGTTAGGGTTAGGGTACGAGTTAGGGTTAGGGATAAGTTAAGGTTACGGGTTAGGGTTAGGGTTAGGGTGCGGGTTAGGGTTAGGGTTAGAGTACGGGGTAGGGTTAGTGTTAGGGTTAGGGTAAGGGTTAATTTTCGGGTTAGGCTTAGGGTTAGGTTAGGGTTTGGATACAGGTTACGGTTAGGTTTTGGGGACGGGATAGGGTTATCGAACGTGTCAAGTTTAGGGTTAGGGCTCGTTTTAGGTTAGGGTGTAGGTTTAGGGTACGGGTTAGGGTTAGGGTTAGGGTCAGGGTTAGGGTTAGTGTTAGGGTACGAGTTAGGGTTAGGGTGTGGTTTAGGGTACGGGTTAGGGTTACGGTTAGAGTATGGGTTAGATTTAGTGTTAGGGTTAGGGTTAGGGTATGGGTAAAGGTTAGGGTACGGGTTAGGGTTAGAGTTAGGGTTAGGGTTAGAGTACGGTGTAGGGTTAGTGTTAGGGTTAGGGTTAGGGTTAATATACAGGTTAGGCTTAGAGTTAGGTTTAGGGTTAGTTTACGGTTTAGGGTTAGGTTTAGGGTACGGGATAGGGTTAGTGTACGGGTTAAGTTTAGTGTTAGGGTTGGGTTTAGGATACGGGTTAGGGTTAGATTTAGGTGTGAGTTAGGTTTAGGGTTAGCGTTAGGTTTAGATTAAGGGTTAGGGTTAGGGTTGGGGTTAGGGTACGGGTTAATTTTAGGGTAGGGTATGGGTCAGGGTTACGATTAAGTTTAGGGTTTGTTTTAGGGTATGGGTTACGGTTAGGGTACGGTTAAGTGTTATGGTTAGGGTTAGGGTTAGGTTTAGGTTTAGGGGGCGGGATAGGGTTATGGTTAGGGTTAGCGCTTGGGTATGGGTTAGGGTTACTGTTAGGTTTTGTGTGCGGTTTAGGGTTAGGGATGGTTACGGGATAGGGTTGGGTACGTGTTAGGTCAAGGGTTAGGGTTAGGTTTAGGGTACTGTTAGGATTAGGGTTAGGATTAGGGTAAGGGTTAGGGTATGGGTTAGGCTTAGGGTACGGGTTAGGGTTAGGGTCAGGGTTAGAGTTAGGGTTAGGTTTAGGGTACGGGTTAGGGTTAGGTTTAGGGTACAGTTCGGATTAGGTTTAGGGTTAGGGTACAGGTTAGGTTTAGGGAATGGGTTAGGGTTATGGTTAGGGTCAGGGTTAGGGTTAGGGTTAGGGTAGGAATTAGGGTTAGGGTTAGGGTAAGGGTTAGGTTTAGGGTTATGGTACGGGTTTGGGTTACAGTACGGGTTAGGGTTATGGTGAGGTTTAGGGTTAGGGTTAGAGTACAGTTAGGGTTAAGGTTAGGGTTAGGGTTAGAGTATGGGATAGGGTTGGTGTTAGGGTTAGGGTTAGGGTACGGGTACAGCTACGGGTTAGGGTTTGGGTTAGAGTACGGGGTAGGGTTGGTGTTTGGGTTAGGGTTATGGTTAGGGTTAGGGTATGGGTTAGGCTTAGGGTGCGGTTAAGGGTTAGGGTTAGGGTCAGGTTTAGGGTTAGGGTTAGGGTTAGGTTTAGCGCTACGGTGTGGATTAGGGTTACTGTTAGGGTTTGGCTACGGGTTAGGGTTAAGGTTAGGTTACGGGATAGAGTTGGGTACGGGTTAGGTCAAGGGTTAGGGTTAGGTTTAGGTCCGGGTTAGGGTTAGGTTTAGGATTAGGATTAGGGTTACGGTGTGGGATAGGCTTAGGTTAAGGGTTAGGATTAGGGTTAGGGTACGGGTTAGAGTTAGGTTTAGGGTACAGGATGGGTTATTTGGGCTTAGGGTATGGGTTAGGTTTAGGGTACGGGTACGGGTTACGGTTAGGGTCAGGGTTAGGGTTAAGGTTAGGGTTAGTGTAAGGGTTAGGGTTACGTTTAGGGTATGGGTTAGGGTTAGGTTTAGGTTTAGGGTACAGTTTAGGTTTAGGGTACGGGTTAGGTTTAGGGTTAGGGTACAGGTTAGGTTTAGGGTACGGGTTAGGGTTAGGGATAGTGTCAGGGTTAGGGATAGGGTTAGGGTTAGGTTTAGGTTACGGGTACAGTTTAGGGTTAGGTTTAGGGTTAGGGTTAGAGTACGGGGTAGGGTTGGTGCTTGAGTTAGGGTTGGGGTTAGGGTTAGCGTATGGGTTAGGCTTAGGGTATGGTTTATGTTTAGGGTTAGGGTCAGGTTTAGGGTTAGGGTTAGGGTTAGGGTTAGCACTACGGTTTGGGTTAGGGTTACTGTTAGGGTTTTGGTATGGGTTAGGGTTAAGGTTAGTTTACGGGATAGGGTTGGGTACGGGTTAGGTCAAGGGTTAGGGTTAGGTTTAGGTACGGGTTAGGGTTAGGGTTAGGATTAGGGTTAGGGTTACGGTATGGGTTAGGCTTAGGGTATGGGTTAGGATTAGGGTTAGGGTAGGGGTTAGGGTTAGGTTTAGGGTACAGGTTAGGGTTAGTTTGGGGTTAGGGTATGGGTTAGGTTTAGGGTACGGTTTAGATTTAGGGTTAGGGTCAGGGTTAGGGTTAGGGTTAGGGTACGGGTTAGGTGTAGGTTTAGGGTATGGGTTAGGGTTAGGTTTAGGGTTAGGGTACAGGTTAGGATTAGGGTACGGGTTAGGGTTCGGGTGAGGGTTAGGTTTAGGGTTAGAATACGGTTAGGGTTAGGGTTAGGGTTAGAGTACGGGTTAGGGTTAGTCTTAGGGTTAGGGTTAGGGTCAGGGTTAGAGTACGGGTTAGTGTTAGGGTTAGGGTTACTGTTAGAGTACGGGGTAGGGTTAGTGTTAGGGTTAGGGTTAGGGTTAGAGTTAGAGTATGGGTTAGAGTTAGTGTTAGGGTTAGGTTAGGTTTAGGTTTAGGGGACAGGTACGGGTTAGGGTTAGGGTTAGGGTTAGTGTACGTGGAATGTAGGGTTTAGGGTTAGGGTACGGGTTAGGTTTAGGTTACAGGTTTAGGGTTAGGACAAGTGTTAGGGTCAGGTTTAGGGCACGTGATAGGGTTAGGGGTAGGTTTAAAGTTAGGGTTAGGGTATGGGTTAGGCTTAGGGTACGGGTTAGTGTTAGGGTTAGGGTCAGTGTTAGGGTTAGGGTTAGGGTACGAGTTAGGGTTAGGGTTAGGTTTAGGGTACGGTTTTGGGTTACGGTTAGGTTTAGGGTTAGGGTTAGAGTACGGGGTGGGTTAGTGTTAGGGTTAGGTTAAGGGTTAAGGTACCGGTTAGGGTTAGAGTTAGGCTTAGGGTTAGAGTACGGGGTAGGTTTAGGGTTAGGATTAGAGTACGGTTTAGGGTTAGTGTACGGGTTAGGTGTAGGGTCAGTGTTAGGGTTAGGGTAAGAGTTAGGGTTAGGGTTAGGGTACGGTTAAGGGTTATGGTTAGCATTAGGGTTAGGGTTAAGTTTAGGGTGCGGTTTAGGGTTAGGGTTAGGGTTAGGGTTAGAGTACGGGTTTGGGATAGTGTTAGGATACGGGTTATGTTTACCGTTTGGATACAGTTTAGGTAAGGGTTAGGGATAGGTTTAGCGTTAGGGGTTAGGGTTAGAGTTTGTGTTAGGCTACGGGATAGGGTTAGAGTACGGGTTAGGGTTAGGTTTAGGGTTAGTGTTAGGTTTAGGGTTATAGTACGCGTGTGGGTTAGAGATAGGGTAGGTTTAGTGTTAGAGTACGGGTTAGGGAAAGTTTTAGGTTTAGGGTTAGTGTTAGGGTACGGGTTAGGGTTAGCGTATGGGTTAGGGTTACGTTTAGGTTTAGGGTTAGTGCTAGAGTACGGGTTAGATTTAGTGTTAGGGTTAGGGTTTGCGTCAGGGATAGAGTACGGTTTAGGGTTAGGGTTTGTGTTAGTGTTAGAGTATGAGGTAGGGTTAGTATTAGTGTTAGGGTTAGGGTTAATGTACGGGTTAGGCTTAGGGTTAGGTTTAGGGTTAGGTTACGGTTTAGGGTTAGGTATAGTGTACGGGATAGGGTTAGCGTACGGGTTAAGTTTAGGGTTAGGGTTAGGCTTAGGTTACTGGTCACGGTTAGGTTTGGTGTGGATTAGGGTTAGGGTTAGGGTTAGAGTACAGGTTAGGGTTAGGGTGGGGTTAGGGTACGGGTTAATTTTAGGTTTAATGTACGGGTAATGGTTACGGTTAAGTTTAGGGTTAGTGTTAGGGTATGGTTTAGGGTTAGGGTACGGAATATGGTTAAGGTTATGTTTAGGGTTAGTTTTAGCGTTACGGTATGGTTTAGGGTTACTGTTAGGGTTTGGGTACGGGTTAGGGTTAGGGTTAGGTTACGGGTTAGGTTAAGGGTTAGGGTTAGGATTAGTTTTAGGGTTAGGGTATGGGTTAAGCTTAGGGTATGGTTTAAGGTTAGGGTTAGGGTCAGGGTTAGTTTTAGGGTTATGGTTAGGGTACGGGTTAGGTTTAGGGTACGGGTTAGGGTTAGGTTTAGGGTTAGGGTATGGGTTAGGTTTAGGATACGGGTTAGGGTTAGGGTTAGGGTCAGGTTTAGTGTTAGGGTTAGGGTACGAATTAGGGTTAGGTTTAGGGTACGGGTTAGGTTTAGGGTTATGGTATGGGTTAGGGTTACAGTACTGGTTAGGGTTAGGGTGAGGGTTAGGTTTTGGGTTAGAATACGTTTAGGGTTAGGGTTAGGCTTAGGGATAGAGTACGGGTTAGGGTCAGTGTTAGGGTTAGGTTTAGGGTTAGGGTTAGGGTACGGGTTAGGGTTAGGGTTAGGGTTAGGGTTAGTGTTAGAGTACGGGGAGGGTTAAGTTTAGGGTTAGGGTTAGGGTTAGAGTACGGGTTAGGGTTAGTGTTAGGGTTAGGGTTAGGATTAGGGTTAGGGTACGGGTTAGGGTTAGGGTTAGGGATAGTGTTAGCGTGCGGGGTGGGGTTAGTGTTACGGTTAGGGTGAGGGTTAGAGTACGGGTTTGGGTTAGTGTTAGGGTACTGGTTAGGTTTACCGTTTGGGTACGGGTTAGGGTAAGTGTTAGGGTTAGGGTTAGGGTTAGGGTACGTGTTAGGTTTAGGGTTTGGGTACGGGTTAGTGTTACGTTTAGGGTTATGGTACAAGTTAGTTTTAGGGTTAGGTTAAGGGTAAGTGTTAGGGGATGGGATAGGTTTAGAGTATGGGTTAGGGTTAGGTTTAGGTTTAGGGTTAGGGTTAGAGTACGGGTTAGGGTTAGAGTACGGGTTAGGTTTAGGGTCAGGGTTAGGGTTAGGGTTAGTGTTAGGGTTAGGGTTAGGGTTAGGGTTAAAGTACGGGTTAGGTTTAGGGTACGGTTTAGGTTTAGGGTACGGGTTAGTTTTAGGGTTATGATACGGTATAGGGTTACAGTACGGGTTAGGGTTAGGGTCAGCGTTAGGGTTAGGGTACGATTTAGGGTTAGGGTTAGGGTATGGGTTAAGTTTAGGGTTTTGGTACGGGTTAGGGTTACAGTACGGGTTAGAGTTAGGGTGAGGGTTAGGGTTAGTGTTAGAGTACGGTTAGGGTTAGTGTTAGGGTTAGGGATAGGTTTAGAGTACAGGTTAGGGTTAGTGTTAGGGTTAGGGTTAAGTTTAGGGTTAGGGTTAGGGTTAGGGTTAGAGTACGGGTTAGGGTTAGGGTTAGGTTTAGGGTTAGAGTACTGGGTAGGATTAGTGTTAGTGTTAGTGTTAGGGTTGGGGTTAATGTACGGTTTAGGCTTAGGGTTAGCATTAGAGTTATGATACGGGTTAGGGTTAGGTTTAGGGTACGAGATAGGGTTAGCGTATGGGGTAAGTTTAGGGTTAGGGTTAGGTTTAGGGTTAGGCTTAGGGTACGGGTTAGGGGTAGGATTAGGTTTAGGGTTAGGGTTAGGGTTAGGGTACGGGTTAGGGTTAGGGTTAGGTTTAGGGTGGGTTGGGGTTAGGGTTAGGGTTAGGGTACGGGTTAGGTTTAGGTTACGGGTTAGGTTTAGGGTACAGGTTAGTTTTAGGGTTATGGTACTGTATAAGGTTACAGTACGGGTTAGGGTTAAGGTGAGGGTTAGTGTTAGGGTTAGAGTATGGTTAGGGTTAGGGTTAGGGTTAATGTACGGGTTACGCTTAGGGTTAGGTTTACGGTTATGATATGGGTTAGGGTTAGGTTTAGGATACGGGTGAGGTTTAGTGTACGGGTTATGTTTAGGGTTACGGTTAGGTTTAGGTTACGGTTTAGGGTTAGGGTATGCGTTAGGATTAGGTTTAGGGTGAGGGTTAGGTTTAGGGTTAGGGTTAGGGTACGTGTTAGGGATAGGGTTTGGGTACAGATTAGCGTTACATTTAGGGTTAGGGTACGGTTTAGGTTTAGGGTTAGGTTAGGGTACGGTTTAGGGTTAGGGTATGGGTTACGGTTTGGTTTAGGGTCAGGGTTATGGTTAGGTTTAGGTGTAGGGTTAGGGCTAGGGTACGGGTTAGGGTTACTGTACGGGTAAGGGTTAGGTTTAGGGTTAGGGTACGGATTAGGGTTAGGGTACGGGTATGGTTAGGTTTAGGGTCAGCGTTAGGGTTAGGGTTAGTGTTAGGGTACGGGTTAGGGTAAGGTTAGGTTTAGGGTACGGGTTAGGGTTAGGGTTAGGGTACGGGTTAGGTTTAGGGTATGGGTTAGGTTTATGGTACGGGTTAGTTTTAGGGTTATGGTATGGTATAGGGTTACAGTACGGGTTAGGGTTAAGGTGAGGGTTAGTGTTAGGGTTAGAGAATGTTTAGGGTTAGTGTTAGGGTTAATGTACAGGTTAGGCTTAGGGTTACGTTTAGGGTTAGGATATGGTTTGGGGTTAGGTTTAGGGTACGGGATAGGGTTAGCGTACGGGTTAAGTTTAGGGTTACGGTTAGGTTTAGGTTACGGGTTAGGGTACGGGTTAGGGTTAGGTTTAGGGTGCGTGTTAGGGTTAGGGTTAGGGTTAGTGTAAGGGTTAGGGTTAGATTTAGGGTCAGGGTTAGGGTTAGGGTTAGTGTTAGGGTGTGTATTAAGGTTAGGGTTGGGGTTAGGGTATGGGTTAGTTTTAGAGTTAGGGTATGGGTTAGGGTTATGGTTAAGGTTAGGGTTATGGTGAGGGTATGGGTTAGGGTTAGGTTACGGTTAAGGTTTATGGTTTCGGTTAGGGTTAGTGTTAAATTTAGGGTGTTGGTTAGGGTTAGGGTTAGGGTTAGAGTACGGGTTTGGGTTAGTGTTAGGGTACGGGTTAGGTTGCCGCCAGGGTACGGGTTAGGGTACAGGTTAGGGTTAGGTTACGGGTTAGGGTTAGTTGTAGGGTAAAGGATAGGGTTAGCGTATGGGTTAAGTTTAGAGTTAAGTTAGGTTTAGGTTACGGTTTAGTGTTAGGGTATGGGTTAGGGTTAAGTTTAGGTGAGGGTTAGCGTTAGGGTTAGGGGTAGGGTTAGGATTAGGGTACGGGTTAGGGTTAGTTTTAGGGTCAGGGTTAGCGTATGGGATAGGGTTATGGTACGGGTTAGGGTTAGGGTTGGGGTTAGGGTACGGGTTAGTTTTAGGGTTGGGGTACAGGTCAGGGTTACGGTTAAGGTTAGGGTTAGGGTTAGGGTATGGGTTAGTTTTACGGTATGGTTAAGTTTTATGGTTAGGGTTAGGGTTAGGTTTAGGTTTAGGGTGCGGGTTAGGGTTAGGGTTAGAGCTAGGGTATGGGTTAGTGTTAGGGTAAGAGTTCGGGATAGGGTTCGGTAAGGGTTAGGTTTAGGGTACTTGTTAGGGTTAGCGTTAGGGTTATGGTATGGGTTAGGGTTAGGGTAGGGGTTAGTGTTAGGGTACGGGTTAGGGTTAGGGTATGGGTTAGGTCTAGGGTTAGTGTTTGGTTTAGGATGCGGGTTATGGTTAGGGTTAGTGTACGTTTAGGGTTAGGGTTAGGGTTAGGGTTCGGGTTAGTGTTAGTGTACGGGTTAGGGTTAGGGTTAGGGTTAGGGTTAGTGTTAGGTTTACAGTACGGTTTAGCGTTAAGTTTACGGTACGGGATAGGTTTAGTGTACGTGTTAGGTCTAGGGTTAGGGTTAGGTTTAGTGTGAGGGTTAGGGTAAGGGTTAGGTATAGGGTACGTGTTAGGGTTAGGGTTTGGGTACGGGTTAGGGTTACGTTTAGGGTTAGGGTACGGGTTAGGTTAGGGTAAGGGTTAGTGTTAGGGTACGGGTTAGTGTTAGGGTACGGGTTAGGGTTAGGGTTGGGGTTAGGGTATGGGTTAGTTTTAGGGTTAGGGTACGGGTTAGGTTTATGGTTAAGGTTAGGTTTAGGGTTAGGGTATGGGTTAGGGTTAGGTTACGGTTAAGGGTTATGGTTTGGATTAGGGTTAGTGTTAAATTTCGGGTACGGGTTAGGGTTAGGGTTAAGGTACGTGTAACAGTACAGGTTAGGGTTAGGATACGGGTTAGGGTTAGGTTTAAGGTTAGTGTACTGGAATAGGGTTAGGATTAGGGTTAGTGTTAGTGTTAGGGTTAGGGTACAGGTTAGCGTTAGGGTTAGGTTACGGGATAGGTTTAGGGTACGGGTTAGGTCTAGGGTTAGGGTTAGTTTTAGGGTTTTAGATAGGGTTAGGCATCGGGTGAGGGTTAGTGTACGTGTTAGGGTTTGGGTACGGGTTAGGGTTAGTGTTAGGTGTATGGTACGGGTTAGGTTTTTGGTTAGGGTTAGGTTTAGGATGCGGGGTAGGGTTATGGTTAGGGTACGGGATTAGGGTTAGGGTTAAGGTCAGGGTTAGGGTTAGGTTTAGGGTTAGGGTTAGGGTTAGGTTTCGGGTTAGGTTTAGGGTTAGGATTAGTATACGGGATAGGGTTAGGATTAGGGTTAGTGTTAGTGTTAGAGTTAGGGTACAGGTTAGCGTTAGGGTTAGGTTACGGGATAGGTTTAGGGTACGGTTTAGGTCTAGGGTTAGGGTTAGGTTTAGGGTGTGGGTTAGGGTTAGGCATCCGGTTAAGGATAGGGTACGTGTTATGGTAGGGTACGGGTTAGGGTGAGTGTTAGGGTTATGGTACGGGATAGGGTTAGTGTTAGTGTTAGGGAACGGGTTAGGGTTAGGGTACGGTTTAGGTCTAGGTTTAAGGTTAGGTTTAGGATGCGGGTTAGGGTTAGGGTTAGTGTACGGGATTAGGTTTAGGGTTAGGGTCAGGGTTAGGGTAGGTTTAGGGTTAGGGTTAGGGTACCAGTTCGGGTTACGGTACGAGTTAGGTTTAGGGTTAGCGTTGAGTTTAGGGTTAGGTTTATAGGAAGGGGTTAGTGTTAGTGTTAGGGTTAGGTTTAGGGTTAGAGAACGGGTTAGGGTTACATTTAGTTTTAGGTTAGGTTTAGAGTACGGGTTAGGATTAGTGTTAGGGTTAGGGTTAGGGTTAAGGTTAGGGTTAGAGTACGGGTTTGGGTTAGTGTTAGGGTACGGGTTAGGTTTAATGTTTGGGTTCGTCTTAGGGTAAGGGTTAGGGTTAGGGTTAGGTTTAGGGTTAGGGGTTAGGGTTAGACTTAGTGTTAGGCTATGGGATAGGGTTAGTGTACGGGTTAGGTTTAGGTTTAGGGTTAGGGTTAGGTTTATGGTTATAGTACGGGTTAGGCTTCGATTTAGGGTTAGGTTTAGGTTTAGAGTACAGGTTAGGGATAGTGTTAGGGTTAGGGTTAGGGATAGGGTTAGGGTGCGGGTTAGGGTTAGGGTTAGAGTACGGGGTAGGGTTAGTGTTAGTGTTAGGGTTGGGTTAGAGTACGGGTTTGGGTTAGTGTTAGGGTACGGGTTAGGTTTACCGTTTGGGTACATGTTAGGGTAAGGGTTAGGGTTAGGGTTAGGTTTAGGTGCGGGTTAGGTTTAGGGTTAGGGTTAGGTTTAGGTGTGGGTTATGGTTAGGGTTAGGGTTAGGGGTTAGGATTAGAGTTAGGGTTAGGTTACGGGTAGGGTTAAGGTACGGATTATGGTTAGGTTTAGGGTTCGGGTTAGGGTTAGTGTACGAGTTAGGGTTACGGTACCGGTTAGGGTACGGTTTAGGGTTAGAGTATGGGTTAGGGTTAGGTTTAGGTTCAAGATTAGGGTTAGGTTTAGGGTTAGGGTTAGGGATAGGGTACGCGTTAGGGTTACTGTACGGGTTAGGGCTAGGGTTAGGGTTAGGGTTAGGGTTAGGGTTAGAGCTCGGGTTTGGGTTAGTGTTAGGGTACGGGTTAGGTTTACCGTTTAGGTACGGGTTAGGGTAGGGTGTTAGGGTTAGGGATTAGGGGTTAGGGTTAGAGTTAGTGGTAGGATACGGGTAGGGTTAGGGTACGGGTTAGGGTTAGAGTTAGGGTTCGGGTTAGGGTTAGTGTACGGGTTAGGGTTAGGATTAGGGTTAGGGTTAGGGTAGTGTTAGGGTTACGGTACCGGTGAGGGTTAAGGTTAGGGTACGGTATCGGGGTAGTGTACGTGTTAGGTCTAGGGTTAGGGTTAGGTTTAGTGTGTGGGTTAGGGTTAGGGTTAGGTTAGGGTACGTGTTAGGGTTAGGGTTTGGGTACGGGTTAGCATTACATTTAGGGTTACGGTACGGTTTAGGTTTAGGGTTAGGGTTAGGGAACGGTTTAAGGTTAGGTTACGGGTTAGGGTTAGGTTTAGGTTACGGGTTAGGGTTACTGTACCGGTTAGGGTTAGGGTTAGGGTTAGGGTTAGGGTTAGGTTTATAGTACGGGTTAGCTTTAGAGTTAAGGTTAGGTTTAGTGTTAGAGTACAGGTTAGGGTTAGTGTTAGGGTTAGGGTTAGTGTTAGGGTACGGGTTAGGGTTAGAGTACGGGTTAGGGTTAGGTTTAGGGTTAGGGTTAGGGTTAGAGTACGGGTTAGGGTTAGTGTTAGTGTTAGGGTTAGTGTTAGTGTTAGTGTACAGATAGTGTTAGGGTTATGGCTAGGCTACGGGTTAGGTTTAGGTTTAGGTTACGGGATAGGGTTAGCGTACGGGATAAGTTTAGGGTTAGGGTTAGGTTTAGGTTCTGGGTTAGGGTTAGGTTTAGGTGCGGGTTAGGGTTAGGGTTAGGGTACGGGTTAGGGTTAGGTTTAGGGTCAGGGTTAGGGTTAGTGATAGGGTTATGGTACGGGTTAGGGTTAAGGTTGGGTTTAGGGTACGGGTTAGTTTTAGGTTTAGGGTACGGGTTAGGGTTACGGTTAAAGTTAGGGTTAGGGTTAGGGTATGGGTTAGGGTCAGGGTACGGGTAAGGGTTATGGCTAGGTAAGGGTTAGCTTTAGGTTTAGGGTGCGGGTTAGGGTTAGGGTTAGTGTTAGGGTTAGCGCTAGGGAATGGTTTAGGGTAACTGTTAGGGTTTGGGTATGGGTTACGGTGACGGTTAGTTTATGGGATAAGGTTGGGAAGGGGTTAGGTCAAGGGTTAGGGTTAGGTTTAGGGTACGGGTTAGGGTTAGGGTTTGGATAAAGGTTAGGTTTAGGGTACGGGTTAGGCTTAGGGTACGAGTTAGGGTTATGGTTAACGTCATTGTTAGGGTTAAGGTTACCGTTTGGGTATGGTTTAGGGTTAGGTTTAGGGTACGGGTTAGGGTTAGGGTTATGGTTAGAGTACGGGTTTGGTTTAGGGTACGGGTTAGGGTTAGGTTTAGGGTCAGGGTTAGGGTTAGGGTTATAGTACGGGTTTGGGTTAGAGATAGGGTTAGGTTTAGGTTTAGAGTACGGGTTAGGGTTAAGTTTATGGTTAGGGTTAAGTTTAGGGTTATAGTATGGGTTTGGGTTAGAGATAGGGTTAGGTTTAGGGTTAGAGTACAGGTTAGGGATAGTGTTAGGTTTAGGGTTAGTGTTAGGGTACGCGTTCGGTTAGCGTATGGGTTAGGGTTACGTTTAGGTTTAGGGTTAGTGCTAGAGTACGGGTTAGGTTTAGTGTTAGGTTTAGGGTTAGGGTTAGGGTTAGAGTGCGGATAGGGTTAGGGTTAGGGATAGGGTTAGGGTCAGGGATAGAGTACGGTTTAGGTTTAGGGTTTGTGTTAGGGTTAGAGTATGGGGTAGGGTTAGTGTTAGGGTTAGGGTTAGGGTTAGTTTTAGGTTACGGGTTAGGGTTAGATTTAGTGTTAGGGTTAGAGTACAGGGTAGGGTTAGTGTTAGTGTTAGGGTTAGGGTTAATGTACGGGTTAGGCTTAGGGTTAGGTTTAGGGTTAGGTTACGGTTTAGGGTTAGGTTTAGGGTACAGGTTAGGGTTAGCGTATGCGTTAAGTTTAGGGTTAGGGTTAGGCTTAGGTTACTGGTCAGGGTTAGGTTTGGTGTGGGTTAGTGTTAGGGTGGGGTTAGGGTACGGGTTAATTTTAGGTTTAGTGTACGGGTAATGGTTACGGTTAAGTTTAGTGTTAGTGTTAGGGTATGGTTTAGGGTTAGGGTACGGGTAATGGTTAGGGTTAGGGATAGGGTTAGTGTTAGCGATAGGGTATGGTTTAGGGTTACTGTTAGGGTTTGGGTACGGTTTGGTTTAGGTTTAGGATACGGGATAGGGTAAGTGTACGGGTTAAGTTTACGGTTAGGGTTAGGTTTAGTTTATGGGTTAGAGTTAGGGTACGGGGTAGGGTTAGGTTTAGGTGCGGGTTACGGTTACGGTACATGTTAGGGTTAAGGTTGGGGTTAGGGTCCGGGTTAGTTTTAGGGTTAGGGTACGGGTTAGGGTTATGGTTAAGGTTGGGGTTAGTGTTAGGGTTAGGGTTAGGGTACGGGTAAGGGTTATGGTTGGGTTACGGTTAGGTTTAGGTTTAGGGTGCGGGTTAGGCTTAGAGTTAGGGTTAAGGTTAGCGCTAGGGTATGGGTTAGTGTTACTGTTATGGTATGGGTAAGAGTTAGGGTTAGGGTTAGGGTACGGGATAAGGTTGGGTACTGGTTAGGTCAAGGGTTAGGGTTAGGTTTAGGGTATGGGTTAGGGTTAGGGTTAGGGTCAGGGTTAGGGTTAGTGTTAGGATACGAGTTAGGATTAGGGATAGGTTAAGGGTACGGGTTAGGGTTAGGGTTAGGGTTAGTGTATGGGGTAGGGTTAGTGTTAGGGTTAGGGTAAGGGTTAATGTACGGGTTAGGCTTAGGGTTAGGTTAGGGTTTGGATACGAGTTAGGGTTAGGTTTAGGGTACGGGATAGGGTTAGCGAACGGGTTAAGTTGAGGGTTAGGGTTCGGTTTAGGTTACGGTGTAGGTTTACGGTACGGGTTAGGGTTAGGTTTAGGGTACGGGATAGGGTTAGCGAACGGGTTCAGTTTATGGTTAGGGTTTGGTTTAGGTTACGGTTTAGCTTTAGGGTACGGGTTAGGGTTAGGTTTAGGGTGCTGGTTGGATTAGGGTTAGGGTTAGGGTAAGGGGTAGGGTTAGGTTTAGGGTCAGGGTTAGGGTTAGGGTTAGTGTTAGGGTACGGGTTAGCGTTAGGGTTGGAGTTAGGGTATGGGTTAGTTTTAGGGTTTGGGTACGGATTAGGGTTATGGTTAAGGTTAGGGTTAGGGTTAGGTTATGGGTTAGGGTTCGGTTACGGTTAAGGGTTATGGTTTGGGTTAGGGTTAGGGTTAAGTTTAAGGTGCGAGTTAGGGTTAGGGTTATTGTTAGGGTTAGAGCACGGGTTTGGGTTAGTGTTAGTGTACGGGTTAGGTTTACCGTTTGGGTACGGGTTCGGGTAAGGGTTAGGGTTAGGCTTAGGTTTAGGGGTTAGGGTTAGAGTTAGGATTACGCTACGGGTAGGGTTAGGGTACGGGTTAGGGTTAGGGTTAAGGTTCGGGTTAGGGTTTGGGTATGGGCTAGGGTTACTTTTAGGGTTAGAGTATGGGTTAGGTTTAGGGTTAGTGTTCGTGTACAGTTTAGGGTTAGGGTCCGGGATAGGGTTAGAGTTACGTTCAGGGTAAGAGTTAGGTTTAGGGTCCGGGTTAGGGTTAGGGTTAGGGTTAGCGCTAGGGTATGGGTTAGGGTTACTGTTAGGGTTTGGGTATGGGTTAGGGTTAGGGTTAGGTTACGGGATAGGTTTGGGTACGGGTTAGGTAGAGGGTTAGGGTTATATTTAGGGTACGGTTTAGGGTTAGGGTTAGGGTTAGGGTTACGGTTAGGGTATGGGTTAGTCTTAGGGCATGGTTTAGGGTTAGGGTTAGGGTCAGGGTTAGGGTAGGTTTAGGGAACGAGTTAGGTTTAGGGTTAGGTTTAGGGTACGGGTTAGGTTTAGGGTTAGGTTTAAAGTACGGGTTAGGTTTAGGGTACGGGTTACGGTTAGGGTTAGGGTCAGGGTTAGGGTTAGGGTTAGGGTACGAGTTAGGGTTAGGGTTAGGGTACGGGTTAGGTTTAGGGTTATGGTATGGGTTAGGGTTACAGTACGGGTTAGGGTTAGGGTTAGGGTTAGGGTTAGAGTACAGTTAGTATTAGGGTTAGGGTTAAGGTTAGGGTACGGGTTAGGGTACAGGTTAGGGTTAGTTTTAGGGTTAGAGAACGGGGTAGGATTAGTGTTAGGGTTAGGGTTAGGTTAGGGTTAGTGTACGAGTTAGGGATAGGGTTAGCGTTAGAGTACAGTGTAGGGTCAGCGTTAGGGTTAGGTTTGGGATTAATGTACGGTTTACGCTTAGGGTTAGCTTTAGTGTTAGGATACGGGTTAGGGTTAGGTGTAGGGTACGGGATAGGGTTAGCGTACAGGTTAAGTTTAGGGTTATGGTTAGGTTTAGGTTACGGGTTAGGGTTAGGGTACAGGTTAGGGTTAGGTTTTCGGTGCGGGGTAGGATTAGAGTTAGGATTAGTGTAATGGTTATGGTTAGGGTTAGGGTCAGGGTTAGGGTTAGGGTTAGTGTTAGTTTACGGGTTAGGGTTAGGGTTGGGTTTAGGGTACGGGTTAGTTTTAGGGTTAGGGTATGGGTTAGGGTTACGGTTAAGGTTAGGGTTAGGTTTAGAGTATGGGTTAGGGTTAGGTTACGGTTAAGGGTTATGGTTTGGGTTAGGGCTAGGGTTAAGTTTAGGGTGCGGGTTATGGTTATGGTTAGGGTTAGGGTTAGAGTACGTGTTTGGGTTAGTGTTAGAGTACGGGTTAGTTTTACCGTTTGTGTACGGGTTAGGGTAAGGGTTAGGGTTAGGGTTAGGGTTAGGGTTAGGGTACGTGTTATGGTTAGGTTTTGGGTATGGGTTAGGATTAGGGATAGGGTTATGGTACAGGATAGGGTTAGGGTTGGGGTTATGGTACGGGTTATTTTTAGGGTTATGGTACGTGTTAGGGTTACGGTTAATGTCAGGGTTAGTTTTAGGTATGGGTTAGGTTTAGGCTACAGGTAAGGGTTATGGTTAGGGTTACGGTTAGGTTTAGGTTTAGGGTGCGGGTTCGGCTTAGGGTTAGGGTTAGGGTTAGCGCTAGGGTATGGGTTAGGGTTACTCTTAGGGTTTGGGTACGGGTTAGGGTTAGGGTTAGGTTACGGGATAGGGTTGGGTACGGGTTAGGACAAGGGTTAGGGTTAGATTTAGGGTACGGGATAGGGTTAGGGTTAGGTTTCGGGTTAGGTTTAGGGTATGGGTTAGGTTTAGGGTACGGGTTAGTGTTAAGGTTAGGGTCAGGGTTAGGGTTAGTGTTAGAGTACGAGTTAGGGTTAGGGTGTGGTTTAGGGTACGCGTTAGGGTTAGGGCTAGAGTACGGGTTAGGTTTAGTGTTAGGGTTAGGGTTAGGGTTAGGGTTGGGGTACGGGTTAGGGTTAGATTTAGGGTTAGGGTTAGATACGGGGTAGGGTTAGTGTTAGGGATAGGGTTAGGGTTAATGTACAGGTTAGGCTTAGGTTTAGGTTTAGGGTTAGGTTACGGGTTAGGTTTAGGTTTAGGGTACGGGATAGGGTTAGCGTACGGGTTAAGTTTAGGGTTAGGGTTAGGTTAGGTTACGGGTTAGGGTTAGGTTTAGGTGTGGGTTAGGTTTAGGGTTAGGGTTAGGTTTAGGTTACGGGTTAGGGTTAGGGTTAGGTTAAGGTTAGGGTTAGAGTACGGGTTTGGGTTAGTGTTAGGGTACGGGTTAGGTTTAATGTTTGGGTTCGTGTTAGTAAGGGTTAGGGTTAGGGTTAGGTTTAGGGTTAGGGGTTAGGGTTAGACTTAGTGTTAGGCTACGGGATAGGGTTAGAGTATGGGTTAGGTTTAGGTTTAGGGTTAGGGTTAGTTTTATGGTTATAGTACGGGTTAGGCTTAGATTTAGGGTTAGGTTTAGGTTTAGAGTACGGGTTAGGGATAGTGTTAGGGTTAGGGTTAGGTTTAGGGTTAGGGTTAGGGTGCGGGTTAGGGTTACGGTTAGAGTACGGGGTAGGGTTAGTGTTAGGGTTAGGGTTAGGTTTACCGTTTAGGTACGGGTTAGGGTAATGGTTAGTGTTAGGGTTAGGGATTAGGGGTTAGGGTTAGAGTTAGTGGTTGGATACAGGTACGGTTAGGGTACGGGTTAGGGTTAGGTTTAGAGTTCGGTTTAGGGTTAGTGTACGGGTTAGGGTTAGGGTTAGGATTAGGGGTAGGGTTAGGGTTAGTGTTAGGGTTACGGTACCGGTGATGGTTAAGGTTAGGGTACGGTATCGGGGTAGTGTACGTGTTAGGTCTAGGGTTAGGGTTAGGTTTAGTGTGCGGGTTAGGGTTAGGTTTAGGTTAGGGTACGTGTTAGGGTTAGGGTTTGGGTACGGGTTAGCATTACATTTAGGGTTAGGGTACGGTTTAGGTTTAGGGTTAGGGTTAGGGTACGGTTTAGGGTTAGGTTACGGGTTAGCGTTAGGTTTAGGTTACGGGTTAGGGTTACTGTACCGGTTAGGTTTAGGGTTAGGGTTAGGGTTAGGGTTAGAGTTAGGGTTATAGTACGGGTTAGCTTTAGAGTTAAGGTTAGGTTTAGGGTTAGAGTACGGGTTAGGGTTAGTGTTAGTGTTACGGTTAGTGTTAGCGTTTGGGTTAGGGTTAGAGTACAGGTTAGGGTTAGGTTTAGGGTTAGGGTTAGGGTTAGAATACGGGTTAGGGTTAGTGTTAGTGTTAGGGTTAGTGTTAGTGTTAGTGTACGGATAGTGTTAGTGTTAGGGTAGGCTACGGGTTAGGTTTAGGTTTAGGTTACGGGATAGGGTTAGCGTACGGGATAAGTTTAGGGTTAGGGTTAGGTTTAGGTTCTGGGTTAGGGTTAGGTTTAGGTGCGGGTTAGGGTTAGGGTTAGAGTACGGGTTTGGGTTAGTGTTAGGGTACGGGTTAGGTTTACCGTTTGGGTACGGGTTCGGGTAAGGGTTAGGGTTAGGCTTAGGTTTAGGGGTTAGGGTTAGAGTTAGGATTACGCTATGGGTAGGGTTAGGGTACGGGTTAGGGTTAGGGTTAAGGTTCGGGTTAGGGTTTGGGTATGGGCTAGGGTTACGTTTAGGGTTAGGGTATGGGTTAGGTTTAGGGTTAGTGTTCGTGTACAGTTTAGGGTTAGGGTCCGGGATAGGGTTAGTGTTACGTTCAGGGTAAGAGTTAGGTTTAGGGTCCGGGTTAGGGTTAGGATTAGGGTTAGCGCTAGGGTATGGGTTAGGGTTACTGTTAGGGTTTGGGTATGGGTTAGGGTTAGGGTTAGGTTACGGGATAGGTTTGGGTACGGGTTAGGTAGAGGGTTAGGGTTATATTTAGGGTACGGTTTAGAGTTAGGGTTAGGGTTAGGGTTAGGATTAGGGTATGGGTTACGCTTAGGGCATGGGTTAGGGTTAGGGTTAGGGTCAGGGTTAGGGTAGGTTTAGGGAACGAGTTAGGTTTAGGGTTAGGTTTAGGGTACGGGTTAGGTTTAGGGTTAGGTTTAAAGTACGGGTTAGGTTTAGGGTACGGGTTACGGTTAGGGTTAGGGTCAGGGTTAGGGTTAGGGTTAGGGTACGAGTGAGGGTTAGGGTTAGGGTACGGGTTAGGTTTAGGGTTATGGTATGGGTTAGGGTTACAGTACGGGTTAGGGTTAGGGTTAGGGTTAGAGTACAGTTAGTGTTAGGGTTAGGGTTAGGGTTAGGGTACGGGTTAGGGTACGGGTTAGGGTTAGTTTTAGGGTTAGAGTACGGGATAGGATTAGTGTTAGGGTTAGGGTTAGGGTAGGGTTAGTGTACGAGTTAGGGATAGGGTTAACGTTAGAGTACAGTGTAGGGTCAGTGTTAGGGTTAGGTTTGGGATTAATGTACGGTTTACGCTTAGGGTTAGCTTTAGTGTTAGGATACGGGTTAGGGTTAGGTGTAGGGTACGGGATAGGGTTAGCGTACAGGTTAAGTTTAGGGTTATGGTTAGGTTTAGGTTACGGGTTAGGGTTAGGGTACGGGTTAGGGTTAGGTTTTCGGTGCGGGGTAGGATTAGAGTTAGGATTAGTGTAATGGTTATGGTTAGGTTTAGGGTCAGGGTTAGGGTTAGGGTTAGTGTTAGTTTACGGGTTAGGGTTAGGGTTGGGTTTAGGGTACGGGTTAGTTTTAGGGTTAGGGTATGGGGTAGGGTTACGGTTAAGGTTAGGGTTAGGTTTAGAGTATGGGATAGGGTTAGGTTACGGTTAAGGGTTATGGTTTGGGTTAGGGCTAGGGTTAAGCTTAGGGTGCGGGTTATGGTTATGGTTAGGGTTAGGGTTAGAGTACGGGTTTGGGTTAGTGTTAGGGTACGGGTTAGTTTTACCGTTTGTGTACGGGTTAGGGTAAGGGTTAGGGTTAGGGTTAGGGTACGTGTTATGGTTAGGTTTTGGGTATGGGTTAGGATTAGGGATAGGGTTATGGTACGGGATAGGGTTAGGGTTGGGGTTATGGTACGGGTTATTTTTAGGGTTATGGTACGTGTTAGGGTTACGGTTAATGTCAGGGTTAGTGTTAGGTATGGGTTAGGTTTAGGCTACGGGTAAGGGTTATGATTAGGGTTACGGTTAGGTTTAGGTTTAGGGTGCGGGTTCGGCTTAGGGTTAGGGTTAGGGTTAGCGCTAGGGTATGGGTTAGGGTTACTCTTAGGGTTTGGGTATGGGTTAGGGTTAGGTTACGGGATAGGGTTGGGTACGGGTTAGGACAAGGGTTAGGGTTAGATTTAGGGTACGGGATAGGGTTAGGGTTAGGTTTAGGGTTAGGTTTAGGGTATGGGTTAGGTTTAGGGTACGGGTTAGGGTTAAGGTTAGGGTCAGGGTTAGGGTTAGTGTTAGAGTACGAGTTTGGTTAGGGTGTGGTTTAGGGTACGCGTTAGGGTTAGGGTTAGTGTACGGGTTAGGTTTAGTGTTAGTGTTAGGGTTAGGGTTGGGGTACGGGTTAGGGTTAGAGTTAGGGTTAGGGTTAGATACGGAGTAGGGGTAGTGTTAGGGATAGGGTTAGGGTTAATGTACAGGTTAGGCTTAGGTTTAGGTTTAGGGTTAGGTTACGGGTTAGGGTTAGGTTTAGGGTACGGGATAGGGTTAGCGTACGGGTTAAGTTTAGGGTTAGGGTTAGGTTAGGTTACGGGTTAGGGTTAGGTTTAGGTGTGGGTTAGGTTTAGGGTTAGGGTTAGGTTTAGGTTACGGGTTAGGGTTAGGGTAAGGTTAAGGTTAGGGTTAGAGTACGGGTTTGGGTTAGTTTTAGGGTACGGGTTAGGTTTAATGTTTGGGTTCGTGTTAGTAAGGGTTAGGGTTAGGGTTAGGTTTAGGGTTAGGGATTAGGGTTAGACTTAGTGTTAGGCTACGGGATAGGGTTAGAGTACGGGTTAGGTTTAGGTTTAGGGTTAGGGTTAGGTTTATGGTTATACTACGGGTTAGGCTTAGATTTAGGGTTAGGTTTAGGTTTAGAGTACGGGTTAGGGATAGTGTTAGGTTTAGGGTTAGGTTTAGGGTTAGCGTTAGGGTGCGGGTTAGGGTTAGGGTTAGAGTACGGGGTAGGGTTAGTGTTAGGGTTAGGGTTAGGTTTACCGTTTAGGTACGGGTTAGGGTAATGATTAGGGTTAGGGTTAGGGATTAGGGGTTAGGGTTAGAGTTAGTGGTAGGATACAGGTAGGGTTAGGGTATGGGTTAGGGTTAGGGTTAGGGTTAGCGCTAGTGTATGGGTTAGGTTTACTCTTAGGGTTTTGGTACGGGTTAGGGTTAGGGTTAGGGTTAGGTTATGGGATAGGGTTGGGTACGGGTTAGGACAAGGGTTAGGGTTAGATTTAGGGTACGGGATAGGGTTAGTGTTAGGTTTAGGTTTAGGTTTAGGGTATGGGTTAGGTTTAAGGTACGGGTTACGGTTAGGGTTAGGGTCAGGGTTAGGGTTAGTTTTAGAGTACGAGTTAGGGTTAGGGTGTGGTTTAGGGTACACGTTAGGGTTAGGGTTAGAGTACGGGTTAGGTTTAGTGTTAGGGTTAGGGTTAGGGTTAGGGATGGGGTACGGGTTAGGGTTATAGTTAGAGTACGGGGTAGGGTTAGTGTTAGGGTTAAGGTTAGGGTTAATGTACAGGTTAGGCTTAGGGTTAGGTTTAGGGTTAGGTTACGGTTTAGGGTTAGGTTTAGGGTACGGGATAGGGTTAGTGTACGGGTTAAGTTTAGTTTTAGGGTTAGGTTTAGGTTACGGGTTAGGGTTAGGTTTAGGTGTGAATTAGGTTTAGGGTTAGGGTTAGGTTTAGGTTACGGGTTAGGGTTAGGGTTGGGGTTAGGGTACGGGTTAATTTTAGGGTTAGGGTATGGGTCAGGGTTACGTTTAAGTTTAGGGTTTGATTTAGGGTATGGGTTAGATTTAGGTTACGGGTAAGTGTTATGGTTAGGGTTAGGGTTAGGTTTAGGTTTAGGGGGCGGGTTAGGGTTAGGATTAGGGTTAGGGTTAGCGCTTGGGTATGGGTTAGGGTTACTGTTAGGTTTTGGGTATGGGTTAGGGTTAGGGTGAGGTTACGGGATAGGGTTGGGTACGTGTTAGGTCAAGGGTTAGGGTTAGGTTTAGGGTACAGGTTAGGGTTAGGGTTAGGATTACGGTTAGGGTTAGGGTATGGGTTAGGCTTAGGGTACGGGTTAGGGTTAGAGTTAGGGTTAGGGTTAGGGTACAGATTAGGGTTAGGTTTAGGGTACAGTTCGGGTTAGGTTTAGGGTTAGGGTACAGGTTAGGTTTAGGGTACGGGTTAGGGTTAGGGTACGGGTCAGGGTTAGGGTTAGGGTTAGGGTACGAATTAGGGTTAGGGTAAGGTTTAGGTTTAGGGTTATGCTACGGGTTTGAGTTACAGTACAGGTTAGGGTTAGGGTGAGGTTTAGGGTTAGGATTAGAGTACAGTTAGGGTTAGGGTTAGGGTTAGAGTACGGGATAGGGTTGGTGTTAGGGTTCGGGTTAGGTTTAGGGTACGGGTACGGGTACGAGTTAGGGTTAGGGTTAGGGTAAGAATACGGCGTAGGGTTGGTGTTTCGGTTAGGGTTAGGTTTAGGGTTAGGGTATGGGTTAGGCTTAGGGTACGGTTTAGGTTTAGGGTTAGGGTCATGTTTAGGGTTAGGGTTAGGGTTAGGGTTAGCGCTATGGTATGGGTTAGGGTTACTGTTAGGGTTTGGGTAGGGGTTAGGGTAAAGGTTAGGTTACGGGATAGGGTTGGGTACGGGTAGGTGAAGGGTTAGGAAGGGTTAGTGTACTTGTTATGTCTAGGGTTAGGGTTAGTTTTAGTGTGCGGGTTAGGGTTATGGTACGTGTTAGGTTTAGGGTTTTGGTTCGGGTTAGTGTTACGTTTAGGGTTAGGGTACGGGTTACGTTTATGGTTAGGGTAAGGGTTAGTGTTAGGGTACGGGTTAGGGTTAGAGTACGGGTTAGGGTTAGGGTTAGGGTTAGGGTTAGGGTTAGAGTATGGGTTAGGGTTAGTGTTAGGGTTAGGGTTAGGGTTAGTGTACGGATAGGGTTAGGGTTAGGGTTAGGGTTAGGGTACAGGTAAGGGTTAGGTTTAGGGTACAAGATAGGGTTAGTGTACGGGATAAGTTTAGGTTTAGGTTTAGGTTTAGGTTACAGGTTAGGGTTAGGGTACGGGTTAGGGTCAGGTTTAGGTGCGGGTTAGGTTTAGGGTACGGGTTAGGGTTAGGTTTTGGGTCAGGGTTAAGATTAGGGATAGGGTTATGGTACGGGTTAGGGTTAGGGTTGGGGTTACGGTACAGGTTAGTTCTAGGGTTAGTGTATGGTTTAGGGTTATAGTTAATGTTAGGGTTATTGTTAGGTTATGGGTTAGGGTTAGGGTACGGGTAAGGGTTATGGTTAGGGTTACGGTTAGGTTTAGGTTTAGGGGCGGGTTAGTCTTAGGGTTAGGGTTAGGGTTAGCGCTAGTGTATGGGTTAGGGTTACTCTTAGGGTTGGGTACAGGTTAGGATTAGGGTTAGGGTACGGGATAGGGTTGGGTACGGGTTAGGACAAGGGTTAGGGTTACGTTTAGGGTACGGGTTAGGGTTAGGGTTAGGTTTAGGCTTAGGGTTAGTCTATGGTTTAGGTTTAGGGTACGGGTTATGGTTTGGTTTAGGGCCAGGGTTAGGGTTGGGGTTAGGGTACAAGTTAGGGTTAGGGTTAGGTTTATGGTACGGGTTAGTGTTAGGGTTAGGGTTAGAGTACGGGGTAGGGTTTGTGTGAGGGTTAGGTTTAGGGTTAGGATACGGGTTAGGGTTAGATTTAGGGATAGGGTTAGAGTACAGGGAAGGTTTAGGGTTAGGGTTAGAATACGGATAGGTTTAGGGTTTGGGTTAGGGTTAGGGTATGGGTTAGGCTTAGGGTACGTTTTAGGTTTAGGGTTAGTGTCAGGTTTAGGGTTAGGTTTAGGGTTAGGGTACGGGTTAGGGTTAGGTTTAGTGTACGGGTTAGGGTACAGGTTAGGTTTAGGGTACGGGTTAGGGTTAGTGTCAGGGTTAGGTTTAGGGTACGAATTATTGTTAGGGTTAGGGTAATGGTTAGGGTTAGGTTTATGGTACGGGTTAGGGATACAGTACGGGTTAGGGTTGAGGTGAGGGTTAGGGTTAGGGTTAGAATACGGTTAGGGTTAGGGTTAGGGTTAGGGTTAGAGTACGGGTTAGGGTTAGTGTTAGTGTTAGGTTTAGGGTTAGGGTTAGAGAACGGGTTAGGGTTAGGTTTAGGGTTAGTGTTAGAATACGGGTTAGGGTTAGTGTTAGGGTCAGGGTTAGGGTTAGAGTTAGAGTACGGTGTAGGGTTAGTGTTAGTGTAAGGGTTAGGGTTAAAGTACGGGTTTGGGTTAGTGTTAGGGTACGGGTTAGTTTTACCGTTTGGGTACGGGTTAGGGAGGTGTTAGGGTTAGGTTTAGGGTTAGGGTACGTTTTAGCGTTAGGGTTTGGGTACGGGTTAGTTTTAGGTTTAGGGTGCGGGATAGGGTTAGTGTACGGGTTAAGTTTACTATTAGGGTTAGGTTTAGGTTATGGGTTAGAGTTAGGGTACGGGGTAGGGTTAGGTTTAGGTGCGGGTTAGGGTTAGGGAACGGGTTAGAGTTAGGGTTAGGTTTAAAGTACGGTTTAGGTTTAAGGTACGGGTTAGGGTTAGGGTTAGGGTCAGGGTTAGGGTTAGGGTTAGGGTACGAGTTAGGGTTAGGTTTAGGGTACAGGTTAGGTTTAGGGTTATGGTATGGGTTAGGCTTACAGTACGGGTTAGGGTTAGGGTTAGAGTACAGTTAGTGTTAGGGTTAGGGTTAGGTTTAGGGTTAGTGTACGGTTTAGGGTTAGGGTTAGGGTTAGGTATAGGGTTAGAGTACGGGGTAGGATTAGTGTTAGGGTTAGGATTAGGGTTAGGGTTAGGGTTAGAGTACGGTGTAGGGTTAGTGTTAGGGTTAGGTTTGGGATTAATGTACGGTTTAGGCTTAGGGTTAGCTTTAGGGTTAGGATACGGTTTAGGGTTAGGTGTAGGGTACGGGATAGGGTAGCGTAAGTGTTAAGTTTAGGGTTATGGTTAGGTTTAGGTTACGGGTTAGGGTTAGGGTATGGGTTAGGGTTAGGTTTTGGGTACGGGTTATGGTTTGGGTTCGGATTAGTGTAAGGGTTAGGGTTAGGTTTAGGGTAGGGTTAGGGTTAGGGTTAGTGTTAGGGTACGGTTTAGGGTTAGGGTTGGGTTTAAGGTACGGGTTAGTTTTAGGGTTAGGGTATGGGTTAGGGTTACGGTTAAGGTTAGATTTAGGTTTAAGGTGCGGGTTAGGCTTAGGGTTAGGGTTAGGGTTAGCGCTAGGGTATGGGTTAGGGTTAAACTTAGGGTTTGGGTACGGGTTAGAGTTAGGGTTAGGTTGCAGGATAGGGTTGGATACGGGTTAGGACAAGGGTTAGGGTTAGATTTAGGGTACGGGATAGGGTTAGGGTTAGGTTTAGGGTTAGGTTTAGGGTATGGGTTAGGTTTAGGGTACGGGTTAGGGTTAGGGTTAGGGTCAGGGTTAGGGTTAGTGTTAGGGTACGAGTTTGGGTTAGGGTGTGGTTTAGGGTATGCGTTAGGGTTAGCGTTAGAGTATGGGTTAGGTTTAGTGTTAGTGTTAGGGTTAGGTTTAGGGTTAGGGTTAGGGTACAGGTTAGGGTAGATTTAGGGTTAGGGTTAGAGGACGGGGTACGGTTAGTGTTAGGGTTAGGGTTAGGGTTAATGTACAGGTTAGGCTTAGGTTTAGGTTTAGGGTTAGTTTACGGGTTAGGGTTAGCTTTAGGGTACAGGTTAGGGTTAGCGTACGGGTTAAGTTTAGGGTTAGGGTTAGGTTTAGGTTACGGGTTAGGGTTAGGTTTAGGTGTGGGTTAGGTTTCGGGTTAGGGTTAGGTTTAGGTTACGGGTTAGGGTTAGGGTTGGGGTTAGGGTACGGGTTAATTTTAGTGTTAGGGTATGGGTCAGGGTTACGGTTAATTTTAGGGTTTGGTTTAGGGTATGGTTTAGGGTTAGGGTATGGATAGGGTTATGGTTAGGGTTAGGGATAAGTCTAGGTTTAGGGTGCGGATTACGGTTAGGGTTAGGTTTAGGGTTATCGCTAGGGTATGGGTTAGGGTTATTGTTAGGTTTTGGGTACGGGTTAGGGTTAGGGTGAGGTTACGGGATAGGGTTGGGTACGTGTTAGGTCAAGGGTTAGGGTTAGGTTTAGGGTACGGTTAGGGTTAGGGTTAGGATTAGAGTAAGGGTTAGGGTATGGGTTAGGCTTAGGGTATGGGATACGGTTAGGGTCAGGGTTAGGGTTAGGGTTAGGTTTAGGGTTAGGGTACGGGTTAGGGTTAGGTTTAGGGTATGGTTCGGGTTAGGTTTAAGGTTAGGGTACAGGTTAGGTTTAGGGTACGGGTTAGGGTTATGGTTAGGGTCAGGGTTTGGGTTAGGGTTAGGATTAGGGTAAGGGTTAGGGTATGGGTTAGGCTTAGGGTATGGGATACGGTTAGGGTCAGGGTTAGGGTTAGGGTTAGGTTACGGGTTAGGGTTAGGTTTAGGGTATGGTTCGGGTTAGGTTTAAGGTAGGGTACAGGTTAGGTTTAGGGTACGGGTTAAGGTTATGGTTAGGGTCAGGGTTAGGGTTAGGGTTAGGGTACGAATTAGGGTTAGGGTTAGGGTGAGGGTTAGGTTTAGGGTTATGTTACAGGTTTGGGTTACAGTACGGGTTAGAGTTAGGGTGAGGTTTAGGGTTAGGGTTAGAGTACAGTTAGGGTTAGGGTTAGGGTTAGAGTACGGGATAGGGTTTGTTTTAGGGTTAGGGTTAGGGTTAGGGTCGGGTACGGGTCAGGGTTATGGTTAGGGTTAGGTTTAGAGTACGGGGTAGGGTTGGTGTTTGGATTAGGGTAAGGGTTAGGGTTAGGGTATGGGTTAGGCTTAGGGTACGGTTTAGGGTTAGGGTTAGGGTCAGGTTTAGGGTTAGGGTTAGGGTTAGCGCTACGGTATGGGTTAGGGTTACTGTTAGGGTTTGGGTACGGGTTAGGGTTAAGGTTAGGTTACGGGATAGGGTTGGGTACGGGTAGGTGAAGGGTTAGGAATAGGTTTAGGTACGGGTTAGGGTTAGGGTTAGGATTATGGTTAGGGTTACGGTATGGGATAGGCTTAGGGTACGGGTTACGATTAGGGTTAGGGTACAGTTTAGGGTTAGGTTTAGGGTACAGGTTAGGGTTAGTTTGGGGTTAAGGTATGGGTTAGGTTTAGGGTACGGGTTAGGGTTAGGGTCAGGGTTAGGGTTAGGGTTAGGGTTAGGGTTAGGGTACGGGTTAGGGTTAGGTTAGGGTACGGGTTAGGGTTAGGTTTAGGGTTAGGGTACAGGTTATGTTTAGGGTACGGGTTAGGGTTAGGGTTTGGGTAAGTGTTAGGATTAGGGTTAGGGTACGAATTAGGGTTAGGGTTAGGGTACGGGTTAGGGTTAGGGTTATGGTACGGGTTAGTGTTACAATACGGGTTAGTGTAAGGGTGAGGGTTAGGGTTAAGTTTAGAATACGGTTTGGGTTAGGGTTAGGGTTAGAGTACGGTTTAGGCTTAGTGTTAGGGTTAGGGTTAGGGTCAGGGTTAGAGTACGGGTTAGGGTTAGTGTAAGGGTTAGTGTAAGAGTACGGGGTAGGGTTAGTGTTAGGGTTATGGTACGGGTTAGGGTTAAGGTTACGGTACTGGATAGGTTTATTGTACGTGTTAGGTCTAGGGTTAGGTTTAGTTTTAGTGTGCGGGTTAGGGTTAAGGTACGGGTTAGGGTTAGGTTTAGGGTCATGGTTAGGATTAGGGATAGGGTTATGGTACGGGTTAGGGTTAGGGTTGGGGTTACGGTACAGGTTAGTTCTAGGGTTAGGGTATGTGTTAGGGTTACGGTTAAGGATAGGGTTATTGTTAGGTTATGGGTTAGGTTTAGGGTACGAGTAAGGGTTATGTTTAGGGTTACGGTTAGGTTTAGGTTTAGGGTGCGGGTTAGGCTTAGGGTTAGGGTTAGAGTTAGCGCTAGGGTATGGGTTAGGGTTACTCTTAGGGTTGGGTACGGGTTAGGGTTAGGGTTAGGGTACGGGATAGGGTTGGGTACGGGTTAGGACAAGGATTAGGGTTAGGTTTAGGGTACGGGTTAGGGTTAGGGTTAGGGTTAGGTTTAGGGTTAGGGTTAGGCTATGGGTTAGGTTTAGGGTACGGGTTAAGTTTTGGTTAGGGGCCAGGGTTAGGGTTGGGGTTAGGGCACAAGTTAGGGTTAGGGTTAGGTTTATGTTACGGGTTAGTGTTAGGGTTAGGGTTAGGGTTAGGGTTAGAGTACGGGGTAGGGTTAGTGTTAGTGTTAGGGTTAGGGTTAGGGTTAGGGTACGGGTTAGGGTTAGAGTTAGGGTTAGGGTTAGAGTACAGGGTAGGTTTAGGGTTAGGGTTAGAGTACGGGGTACGGTTAGGGTTTGGGTTAGGGTTAGGGTATTGGTTAGGCTTAGAGTACGTTTTAGGGTTAGGGTTAGTGTCAGGTTTAGGGTTAGGTTTAGGGTTAGGGTATGGGTTAGGGTTAGGTTTAGAGTACGGGTTAGGGTTAGGTTTAGGGTTAGGGTTCAGGTTAGGTTTAGGGTATGAGTTAGGGTTAGCGTTAGTGTCAGGTTTAGGGTTAGGGTTAGGGTACGAATTATTTTTAGGGTTAGGGTACTGGTTAGGGTTAGGGTTATGGTACGGGTTAGGGTTACAGTACGGGTTAGGGTTTGGGTGAGGGTTAGGGTTAGGGTTAGAATACGGTTAGGCTTAGGGTTAGGGTTAGGGTTAGAGTACGGGTTAGGGTTAGTGTTAGTGTTAGGTTTAGGGTTAGGGTTAGAGTACGGGTTAGGGTTAGGGTTAGGGTTAGTGTTAGAATACGGGGTAGGGTTAGTGTTAGGGTTAGGGTTAGGGTTAGAGTACGGGTTAGGGTTAGTGTTAGGGTTAGGGTTAGGGTTAGGGTTAGGGTTAGGGTTAGGGTACGGGTTAGGGTTAGGGTTAGTGTTAGAGTACGGGATAGGGTTTGTGTTAGTGTTAGGGTTAGGGTTAGAGTACGGGTTAGGGTTAGTGTTAGAGTTAGTGTTAGGGTTAGTTTTAGGGTACGGGTTAAGGTTAGGGTTAGGGTCAGGTTTAGGCTTAGGGTTAGGGTACGAGTTAGGGTTAGGGATAGGTTAAGGGTACGGTTTAGGGTTAGGGTTAGGGTTAGAGTATGGGGTAGGTTTAGTGTTAGGGTTAGGGTAAGGGTTAATATACGTGTTAGGCTTAGGGTTAGGTTAGGGTTTGGATACGGGTTAGGGTTAGGTTTAGGGTACGGGATAGGCTTAGCGTACGGGTTAAGTTTAGCGTTAGGGTTAGGTTTAGGTTACGGTGTAGGTTTAGGGTATGGGTTAGGGTTAGGTTTAGGGTACGGGATAGGGTTAGCGAACGGTTTAAGTTTAGGGTTAGGGTTCGGTTTAGGTTATGGATTAGGGTTAGGGTACGGGTTAGGGTTAGGTTTAGGGTGCGGGTTGGGTTAGGGTTAGGGTTAGTGTAAATTTTAGGGTTAGGTTTAGGGTCATGGTTAGGGTTAGGGTTAGTGTTAGGGTCCGCGTTAGGGGTAGGGTTGGGGTTAGGGTACGGGTTAGTTTTAGGGTTAGGTTACAGATTAGGGTTATGGTTAAGGTTAGGGTTAGGGTTAGGTTATGGGTTAGGGTTAGGTTACTGTTAAAGGTTATGGTTTGGGTTAGGGTTAGCGTTAAGATTAGGGTCCGGGTTAGGGTAAGGTTAGGGTTACAGTTAGGGTTAGAGTAGGGAATTGGGTTAATGTTAGAGTACGTTTTAGGTTTACCGTTTGGGTACGGGTTCGGGTAAGGGTTACGGTTAGGCTTAGGGTTAGGGGTTAGGGTTAGAGTTAGGAATAGGCTACGGGTAGGGTTAGGGTACGGGTTAGGGTTAGGGTTAAGGTTTGGTTAGGTTTAGTGTACGGGTTAGGGTTAGGGTTAGGGTTAGTGTTAGGGACACGGTACGGGTTAGGGTTAAGTTTAGGGTACCGGATAGGGTTAGTGTGGGTTTTACGTCCAGGGTTAGGGTTAGGTTTAGTGTGCGGCTTAGGGTTAGGGTTAGGGTTAGCGTTAGGATACGTGTTAGGATTAGAGTTTGGGTATGGGCTAAGGTTACGTTTAGGGTTAGGGTACGGGTTAGGTTTAGGGTTAGAGTTCACGTATGGTTTAGGGTTAGGGTACGGGATATGGTTAGTGTTAGGGTCAGGGTGAGGGTTAGGTTTAGGTTCCGGGTTAGGGTTAGGGTTAGGGTTAGGGTTAACGCTATGGTAGGGTTTGGGTACCGTTTAGGGTTAGGGTACAGTATAGGTTTTGGTACGGGTTAGGTCAAGGGTTAGGGTTATTTTTAGGGTATGGGTTCGGGTTAGGGTTAGGTTTAGGGTTAGGGTTAGGGTATGGGTTATGCTTAGGGTACGGGTACGGGTTAGGGTTAGGGTCAGGGTTAGGGTTAGGTTAAGGTACGAGTTAGTGTTAGGGTTAGCTTTAGGGTACGGGTTAGGGTTAGGGTTAAGGTTAAAGTACGGGTTAGGTTTAGGGTACGGGTTAGGGTTAGGTTTATGGTCAGGGTTAGGGTTAGGGTTAGGGTTAGGGTACGTGTTAGGGTTAGGGTTTGGGTACGGGTTAGGGTTACGTTTAGGGTTAGGGTACGAGTTAGGTTTAGTGTTAGGGTAAGGGTTAGTGTTAGGGTACGGGTTAGTGTTAGAGTACGGGTTAGGGTTAGGTTTAGGGTTAGAGTACGGGTTAGGGTTAGTGTTATGGTTAGGGTTAGTGTTAGTGTACGGGTTAGTGTTAGGTTTAGGCTACGGGATAGGTTAGTGTTCAGGTTAAGTTTAGGGTTAGGGTTAGGTTTAGGTTACGGGTTAGGGTGAGGGTATGGGTTAGGGCTAGGTTTAGGTGCGGGTTAGGGTTAGGGTTGGGGTTAGGGTACGCGTTAGTTTTAGGGTTAGGGTACGGGTTAGGGTTACGGTTAAGGTTAGGGTTATTGTTAGGGTATGGGTTAGGGGTAGGGTACGGGTAAGGGTTATGGTTAGGGTTAGGGTTAGGTTTAGGTTTAGGGTGTGGGTTAGGATTAGGTTTAGGGTTCGGGTTAGCACTAGGGAATGGGTTAGTGTTACTGTTAGATTTTGGGTACGGGTTAGTTTTAGGGTACGATATAGGGTTGGGTACGGGTTAGGTCAAGGGTTAGGGTTAGGTTTAGGGTAAGGGTTAGGGTTAGGTTTAGGATTAGGGTTATGGTATGGGTAAGGTTTAGGGTACGGGTTAAGGTTAGAGTCAGGGTTAGTGTTAGGCTATGAGTTAGGGTTGGGTTTAGGGTACCGGTTAGAGTTAGAGTTATGTTATGGGTTAGGGTTACAGTATGGGTTAGGGTTAGGGTGAGGATAAGGTTTAGGGTTAGAGTACATTTAGGGTAATGGTTAGGGTTAGGGTTTGAGTAAGGGTTAGGGTTAGTGTTTGGGTTAGGGAAAGGTTTAGGGTTAGGGTTAGCGTACGGGTTAGGGTTAGGGTTAGGGTTAGAGTTAGATTTCGGGGTAGGGTTAGGTTTAGGGTCAGGGTTAGTGTTAAGGTTAGTGTTAGGGTATGAGTTAGGGTTAGGGTTCGGGTTAGGGTACGGGTTAGTTTTAGGGTTAGGTTACGGGTTAGGGTTACGATTAAAGTTAGGATGAGGGTTAGGGTGTGGGTTAGGGTTAGGGTACGGTTAAGTGTTAAGGTTAGGGTTAGGGTTAGGGTTAAGTTTAAGGTGTGGTTTAGGGATAGGGTTAGGGTTATGGTTAGTGTTAGAGTACGGGTTTGGGTTATTGTTAGGGTACGGGTTAGGTGTACCATTTGTGTAGGGGATAGGGTAAGGAATAGGATTAGAGTTAGGGTTAGGGGTTAGGGTTAGAGTTAGGGTGAGGGTTAGCGTACGGGGTAGGGTTAGTGTTAGTGTTAGGGTTAGGGTTAGGGTTAATGTAAGGGTTAGGCTTAGGTTTAGCTTTAGGGGTAGGTTACGGGTTAGGGTTAGGTTTAGGTGTGGGTAGGATTAGGGTTAGGATTAGGCTACAGGTTAGGGTTAGGTTTGGCTTTAGTGTACGGGTTAGGGTTACAGTACGGTTATTGTTAGGTTGAGGGTTAGTGTTAGGGTTAGAGTACGGTTAGGGTTAGGTTTAGGGTTAGGGTTAGGGTTAGGGTTAAGGTACGGGTTAGGGTTAATATTAGGGTTAGGGTTAGAGTACGGTGTAGGGTTAGTGTTAGGGTTAGGGTTAGGGTTAGGGGTTAGGATTACAGTTAGGGTTAGGCTACAGGTAGGGTTAGGGTACGGGTTAGGGTTAGGGTTAGGGTTCGGTTTACGGTTAGTGTACGGGTTAGGTTTAGGGTTAGGATTAGGGTTAGTGTTAGGTTTACGGTATGGGTTAGGCTTAAGGTTACGGTACGGGATAGGGTTAGTGTACGTGTTAGGGCTAGGGTTAGGGTTGGGTTTAGTTTGTGGGTTAGAGTTAGGGTTAGGGTTAGGGTACGTGTTAGCATTAGGGTTTGGGTACGGGTTAGTGTTGCGTTTAGGGTTAGGGTACGGGTTAGGCTTAGGGTTAGTGTAAGGGTTAGTGTTAGGGTATGGGTTAGGGTTAGAATACGGGTTAGGGTTAGGGTTAGGATTAGGGTTAGGGTTAGAGTATGGGTTAGGGTTAGTGTTAGGGTTAGGATTAGGGTTAGTGTATGGATAGGGTTAGGGTTAGGGTTATGGTTAGGGTACTGGTTAGGGTTAGGGTTAGGGTACGGGATAGGGTTAGTGTACGGGTTAAGTTTAGGGTTAGGGTTAGGTTTAGGTTACGGGTTAGAGTTGGGGTATGGGTTAGGGTTAGGTTTAGATGCGGGTTAGGGTTAGGGTATGGGTTAGGGTTAGGTTTAGGGTCAGGGTTTGGGTTAGGGATAGGGTTATGGCCCGGGTTAGGTTTAGGGTTGGGGTTATGGTATGGGTTAGTTTAGGGTTAGGGTACTGGTTAGGGTTACAGTTAAGGTTATGGTTAGTGTTAGGGTATGGGTTAGGGTTAGGGTACGGTAAGGGTTATGGTTAGGGTTAGGTTTAGGTTTAGGTTTAGAGTGTGGGTTAGGCTTAGGGTCAGGGTTAGGGTTAGCGCTAGGGAATGGGTTAGGGTTACTGTTAGGGTTTGGGTAGGGGTTAGGGTTAGGGTTAAGGTACGGGATAGTGTTGGGTACGGGTTAGGTCAAAGGTTAGGGTTAGGGTTAGGGTTAGGGGTTAGGGTTAGAGTTAGGGTTAGGCTACGGGTAGGGTTAGGGTACGGGTTAGGGTTAGGGTTAGGGTTCGGGTTATGGTTAGTGTACGGGTTAGGGTTTGGTTTAGGGTTAGGGTTAGGGTTACGGTACGGGTTAGGGTTAAGGTTAGCGTACGGGATAGGGTTAGTGTACGTGTTAGGTCTAGGATTAGGGTTAGGTATAGTGTACAGATTCGGGTTAGGGTTAAGGTACATGTTAGGGTTAGGGTTTGGGTACGAGTTAGGGTTACTTTTAGGGTTAGCGTACGGTTTCGGTTTAGGGTTAGGGTTAGGGTACGGTTTAGGGATAGGTTACGGGTTAGGATTAGGTTTAGGGTCAGGTTTAGGGTTAGGTTTAGGGTTAGGGTTAGGGTTAGGGTACGGGTTATGGTTAAGGTACGGTTTAGGTTTATGTTTAGGGTTAGGGTTAGGGTTAGGGTAAGGGTTAGTGTTATAGTACGGGTTAGATTTAGATTTAGGGTTAGGTTTAGGGTTAGAGTACTGGTTAGGGTTAGTGTTAGGGTTAGGGTTAGTTTTAGGGTACGGGTTAGGGTTAGAGTATGGTTTAGGGTTAGGTTTAGGGTTAGGGTTACTGTACTGGTTAGGTTTAAGGTTAGCGTACGAGATAGGTTTAGTGTACGTGTTAGGTCTAGGGTTAGGGTTAGGTTTAGTGTGCGGGTTAGGGTTAGGGTTAGGTTTAGGGTTAGGGTACGTGTTAGGGTTAGGTATAGGTTCAGGGTTAGGGTTAGGTTTAGGGTTAGGGTTAGGGTTAGGGTACGGGATAGGGTTACGGTACGGGTTAGGGTAAGGGTTAGGGTTATAGTACGGGTTAGGTTTAGAGATAGTGTTAGGTTTAGGTTTAGAGTACAGGTTAGCGTTAGTGTTAGGTTAGGGTAAGTGTTAGGTTACGGGTTGGGGTTAGAGTACTGTTTAGGGTTAGGTTTAGTGTTAGGGTTAGGGTTAGAGTACGTGTTAGGGTTACTGTTAGGGTTAGTTTACGAATAGGGTTAGGGTTAGGGTTAGGGTGAGGGTACGGGTTATGGTTAGGTTTAGGGTATGGGATAGGGTTAGTGTACGGGTTAAGTTTAGGGTTAGGGTTAGGTTTAGGTTACGGGTTAGGGTTAGGGTACAAGTTAGGTTTAGGTTTTGGTGCGGGTTAGGGTTAGTTTTAGGGTTAGGGTTAGGGTACGGGTTAGGGTTAGGTTTAGGGTCAGGGTTAGGGTTAGGGATAGGGTTATGCTACGGGTTAGGGTTATGGTTGGGGTTAGGGTACGTGTTAGTTTTAGGGTTAGGGCACGTGTTACAGTTACGGTTAAGGTTAGGGTTAGGGTTAGGGTGTGGGTTAGTGTTAGGGTTAGGGATTGTGTAAGGGTTAGAATTACGGTTAGGATTAGTGTACAGGTTAGGGTTAGGGTCCGGGTTAAGGTTAGCATTAGGGTTAGGATACGGGTTAGGTTTAGGTTTATGGTACGGTTTAGGGTATGGGTTAGGGTTAGGTTTAGGGTTGGTGTTAGGGTTAGGGTTAGGGTATGGGTTAGGGTTATGGTACAGTTTACTGTTAGGTTTAGGTTGAGGGTCAGGTTTACGGGTATTGTACGGGTTAGAGTTAGGTTTAGGGTACGGGTTAGGGTTAGGTTTTGGGTACGGGTTAGGGTTACGTTAAGGGTTAGGTTACGGATTAGGTTTAGGGTTATGGTAAGGGTTAGTGTTAGGGTACGTGTTAGGGTTAGGTTTAGGGTTAGGGTTAGGGTTAGAGTATTGGTTAGGATTAGTGTTAGGTTTAGGGTTAGGGTTAGTGTATGAATAGGGTTAGGGTTAGGGTAATGGTTAGGGTACGGGTTATGTTTAGATATAGGTTACAGGATAGGGTTAGTATACGGGTTAAGTTTAGGGTTAGGGTTAGGTTTAGGTTACAGGTTAGGGTTAGGGTATGGGTTAGTGTTAGGTTTAGGTGCGGGTTAGGGTTAGGGTACGGGTTAGGGTTTGGTTTAGCTTCAGGGTTAGGGTTAGGTATAAGTTTATGGTACGGGTTAGGGATAGGGTTGGGGTTAGGGTACGGGTTGCTTTTAGGGTTAGGGTACATGTTAGGGTTACAGTTAAGGTTAGGGTTAGTGTTAGGGTTGGGTTAGAGTTAGGGTACGGTAAGGGTTATGGTTAGGGTTAGGGTTAGGTTTAGGTTTAGGCTACGGGTTAGTCTTAGGGTTAGGGTTAGGGTTAGCACGAGGGTATGCGTTAGGGTTATTGTTAGGGTTTGGGTACGGGTTAGGATTAGGGTTAGTGTACGGGATAGTGTTGGGTACGGGTTAGGTCGAGGGTCAGTGTTAGGTTTAGGGTACGGGTTAGGGTTAGGGTTAGGGTCACGTTTAGGTTGAGGGATAGGGTTATGGTACGGGTTAGGGTTAGGGTTGGGGTTAGGGTTAGGGTTAGGGGTTAGGGTTAGAGTTAGGTTTAGGCTACTGGTATTGTTAGGGTATGGGTTAGGGTTAGGGTTAGGGTTCGGGTTAGGGTTAGTGTACGGGTTAGGGTTAGGTTTAGGGTAAGGGTTAGTGTTAGGGTTATGGTACGGATTAGTTTTAAGGTTAGCGTACGGGATAGGGTTAGTGTACGTGTCAGGTCTAGGGATAGGGTTAGGTTTAGTGTGTGGGTTACGGTTAGGGTTAGGGTTAGGGTACGTGTTAGGGTTAGGGTTTGGGTACGGGTTAGGGTTATGGTTAAGGTTAAGGTTAGGGTTAGGTGATGGGTTAGGGTTAAGTTACGTTTAAGAGTTATGGTTTGGGTTAGGGTTAGGGTTAAGTTTAGGGTGCGGGTTAGGGTTAGAGTTAAGTTTAGAGTTAGAGTACGGGTTTGTGTTAGTTTTAGGGTACAGGTTAGGTTTACCGTTTGGGTACGGGTTAGGGTAAGGGTTTGGGTTAGGGTTAGGGGTTAGGGTGAGAGTTAGGGTTAGGCTACGGTAGTGTTAGGGTATGGGTTAGGGTTAGGGTTAGGGTTCGGGTTAGATTTAGTGTACGGGTTAGGGTTAGGGTTAGGGTTAGCGTTAGGGTTAAAGTACGGGTTAGGGTTAGGGTTAGGGTTAGGTTTACGTTTAGGGTTAGGGTACGGGTTAGGTTTAGTTTTAGTGTTAGGGTTAGGGTACGGGTTAGGGTTACGGTATGGGTTAGGGTTAGGTTTAGGGTTAGGGTTAGGTTTAAGGTAAGGGTTAGGGTTATAGTACGGGTTAGGTTTAGAGTTAGGGTTAGGTTTAGGTTTAGAGTACGGATAAGGGTTAGAGTACGATTTAGGGTTAGTGTTAGGGTTAGGGTTAGTGTTAGGGTATGGGTTAGGGTTAGAGTATGGTTTAGGGTTAGGTTTAGGTTTAGAGTTAGCGTTAGAGTACGGGCTAGGGTTAGTGTTACGGTTAATGTATGGATAGGGTTAGGGATAGGGTTAGGGTTAGGGTACGGGTTAGGGTTAGGTTTAGGGTACGGGATAAGGTTAGCTTACGGGTTAAGTTTAGGGTTAGTATTAGGTTTAGGTTACGGGTTAGGGTTAGGGTACAGGTTAGGGTTCGGTTTAGGTGCGGGTTAGGGTTAGTTTTAGGGTTAGGGTTAGGGTACGGGTTAGGGTTAGGTTTAGAGTCAGGGTTAGGGTTAGGGATAGGGTTATGGTATGGGTTAGGGTTAGGGTTGGTGTTAGGGTACGTGTTAGTTTTAGGGTTAGGGTACAGGTTAGGGTTACGGTTAAGGTTAGGGTTAGGGTTAGGTATGGGTTAGTGTTAGGGTTATGGTTTGTGTAAAGGTTAGAATTACGGTTAGGATTAGGGTACGGGTTAGGGTTAGGGTCCGGCTTAAGGTTAGCATTAGGGTTAGGGTACGGGTTAGGTTTAGGGTTATGGTATGGGTTAGGGTACGGTTTAGGGTAGTTTTAGGGTTGGTGTTATGGTTAGGGTTAGGGTACGGGTTAGGGTTATGTTGTAGTTTAGGGTTAGGTTTAGGGTTAGGGTTAGGGTTAGGTTTACGGTTAGTGTACATGTTAGGGTTGGTTTAGAGTACAGGTTAGATTTAGGGAACGGTTTAGGGTTAGGAATCGGGTATGGGTTAGGTTTAGGGTTAGGGTTAGGGTTAGGTTTAGGGTTATTGTACGGGTTAGTGTACGCGTAGGGTTAGGGTTAAGGTACGGGTAATGTTACTGGTTAGGGTTAGGGTATGGGTTAGGGTACGGGTTAGGTTTAGGGCTAGGGTTAGGGTACGGGTTATGGTTAGGGTACGGGTTAGGTTTAGGGTTAGGGTCAGGGTTAGGTTTATGTTTAGGGTAAGGGTTAGGGTTAGGTTACAGGTTAGGGTTAGGGTACGGGTTAGGGCTAGGGTTAGGGTTAGGGTTAGGTTTAGGGTTAGGGTTATAGTAGGGGGTTATGGTTAGTGTTAAGGTTAGGTTTAGGGTTAGAGTACGTGTTAGGGTTAGTTTTAGGGTTATGGTTAGTGTTAGGGTTAGATTACGCGTTAGGTTTAGGTTTAGGGTTAGGGTTAGGTTTAGAGTACGGGTTAGGGTTAGGGTTAGGTTTAGGGTTAGGTTTAGGTTCCAGGTTAGGGTTAGTGTTAGTGTTAGGGTTAGGGTTCGGGTTAGGGTTAGGGTTATGGTACGGGATAAGTTTAGGGTGCGGCTTAGGTCTAGGTTTAGGGTGTGGGTTAGGGTTAATCATCGGGTAGGGTTAGGGTACGCGTTAGGTTTAGGGTACGGGTTAGGTTTAGTGTTAGGTATAGGGTACGTGTTAGGGTTAGGGTACGGTTTAGTTCTAGGGTTAGGGTTAGGTTTTGGATGCGGGTAAGTGTAGGGTTAGGGTACGGGATTAGGGTTAGTGTTAGGGTCAGGGGTAGTGTTATGTTTAGGGTTAGGGTTAGGTTTAAGACACGGGTTAGTGTTATAGTAGGGGTTAGGGTTAGTGTTGGGGTTAGTTTTAGTGTTAGAGTAAGGGTTAGGGTTAGTGTTAGTGTTATGGTTAGTGTTAGGGTTAGAGTACGGGTTAGGGTTAGGTTTAGGTTAGGGTTAGGTTTAGAGTACGGGTTAGGGTTAAGGTTAGTGTTAGGGTATGGATTAGGGTTATGTTTAGGGTGCGGGTTAAGTTTAGGGTCAGAGTTAGGGTTAGGGTTAGGGTACGGTTAGTGTTAGGTTTAGGTTTAGGATATAGGGTTATTGTACGGGTTACTGTTAGGGTTGGGGTTAGGGTACGGGTTAGTTTTAGAGTTAAGGTACGGGTTAGGGTTACGGTTAAGGTTAGGGTTAGGGTTAGGGTATAGGTTAGTGTTAGGGTATGGTTAAGGGTTATGGTTAGGGTGAGGGTTAGGTTTAGGGGGCGGGTTAGGGTTAGGGTTAGTGTTAGCGCTTGGGTACGGGGTAGGGTTACTGTTAGGGTTTGGGTACGGGATAGGGTTAGGGTTAGGCTACGGGATAGGTTTCTGTATGGGTTAGGGCAAGGATTAGGGTTAGGTTTAGGGTACGGGTTAGGGTTAGGTTTAGGTTTAGGGTTAGGGTTAGGGTCTGGGTTAGGTTTAGGGTACGGTTTAGGGTTAGGGTTGGGGTCAGGGTTAGGGTTAGGGTGAGGTTATGAGTTAGGGAAGGGTTAGGGTTAGGGTAAGGGTTATGGTTAGGGTACGGATTAGGGTTAGGGTATGGGTTAAGGTGAGGGGTAGGGTATGGGTTAGGTTTAGGGTTAGGGTTAGGATTAGGGTTAGGGTTATGATACGTGTTTGGGTACAGGTTAGGGTTAGGGTTAGGTTACGGGTTAGGGTTAGGGTTAAGGTACATGTAACGGTACGGGTTAGGGTTAGGGTACGGGTTAGGGTTAGGGTTAGGGTTAGTGTACGGGATAGGGTTAGGATTAGGGTTAGTGTTAGTGTTAGGGTTAGGGTACAGGTTAGCGTTAGGGTTAAGGTATGGGATAGGTTTAGGGTACGGGTTAGGTCTAGGGTTAGGATTAGGTTTAGGATGCGGGTTAGGGTTAGGGTACGGGTTAGGTTTAGGGTTACGGTCAGGGTTAGGGTTAGGTTTAGGGTTAGGGTTAGGGTGAGGGTATGGGGTTAGTTTTAGGGTACGGTTTAGGTCTAGCGTTAGGGTTAGGTTTAGGGTGTGGGTTAGGTTTAGGCTTCGGGTTAGGGATAGGGTACAGGTTAGGGTTAGGGTACGGGTTAGGGTTAGTGTTAGGGTTATGGTATGAGTTAGGGTTAGGGTTAGGGTTAGTTTTAGGGTACGGGTTAGGGTTAGGGTACGGGTTAGGTCTAGGGTTAGGGTTAGGTTTAGGAGGCGGGTTAGGGTTAGGGTTATGGTACGGGATTAGGTTTAGGGTTAGGGTCAGGGATAGGGTTGGGTTTAGGGTTAGGGTTAGGGTATGGGTTAGGGTTACGGTATGAATTAGGGATAGGGTTAGGGTTAGGTTTAGGGTTAGGGTTAATGTAGGGGTTAGGGTTAGTGTTAGGGTTAGGTTTAGGGTTAGAGTACGGGTGAGGTTTAGTGTTAGGGTTATGGTTAGTGTTATGGTTAGGGTTAGGGTTAGAGTAAGGGTTAGGTTTAGGTTTAGGGTTAGGGTTAGGTTAGAGTACGGGTTAGGGTTAGTGTTTGGGTTAGGTTTAGGTTTAGGGTTAGGGTACTTTTAGGGTTAGGGTTAGGGTTAGGGTTAGAATACGGTTAGGTTTAGGGTTAGGTTTAGAATACGGTTTAGCGTGAGTGTTAGTTTTAAGGTACGGGTTAGTTTTAGGGTTAGGGTCAGGTTGCGGGTTAGGGTTAGGGTACGAGTTAGGGTTAGGTTTAGGGTACTGTTTAGGGTTAGGGTTAGGGTCAGGTTTACTGTTAGGAATAGGGTACGAGTTAGGTTTAGGGTTAGGTTTAGGGTACTGGTGAGGGTTAGGGTTAGGGTTAGGGTTTGAGTACGGAGTAGGGTTAGTGTTAGGGTTAGTGTTGGGTTTAAAGTACGGGATAGGCTTAGGGGTAGGTTAGGGTTAGGATACGGTTTAGTGTTAGGTTTAGGGTACGGGATTGGCTTAGCGAACGGTTTAAGTTTAGGGTTAGGGTTCGGTTTAGGTTACGGGTTAGGGTTTGGGTACGGGTTAGGGTTAGGTTTACGGTCAGGGTTAGGGTTAGGGTTAGTGTTAGGTTACGGGTTAGGGTTAGGATTGGGGTTAGGGTACGGGTTAGTTTTAGGGTTAGGTTACGGATTAGGGTTATGGTTAAGGTTAGGGTTAGGGTTAGGTTATGGGTTAGGGTTAGGTTACGGTTAAGGGTTATGGTTTGGGTTAGGGTTATGGTTAAGTTTAGGGTGCAGGTTAGGGTTAGGGTTAGGGTTACGGTTAGGGTTAGATTACGGATTTGGGTTAGTGTTAGGGTACGGGTTAGGTTTACCGTTTGGATACGGTTTCGTGTAAGGGTTACGGTTAGGCTTAGGGTTAGGGGTTAGGGTTAGAGTTAGAAATAGGGTACGGGTAGGGTTAGGGTACGGGTTAGGGTACGGGTTAAGGTTCAGTTAGGGTTAGTGTACGGGTTAGGGGTAGGGTTAGTGTTAGGGACACGGTACGGGTTAGGGTTAAGTTTAGGTTACGGGATATGGTTAGTGTACGTGTTAGATCTAGTTTTAGGGTTAGGTTTATTGTGTGGTTTAGGGATAGGTTTGGGGTTAGAATACGCGTTAGGGTTAGGGTTTGGGTACGGGTTAGGGTTACATTTAGTGTTAGGGTTTGGGTTAGGTTTAGGGTTAGGGTTCGGGTACGGTTTAGGGTTAGGTACAGGATAGGGCTAGTGTTAGGGTCAGGGTTAGGGTTAGGTTTAGCGTCCGGGTTAGGGTTAGGGTTAGGGTTCGCGCTAGGTTATGGGTTAGGGTTACTGTTAGGGTTTGGGTACGGGTGAGGGTTAGGGTTAGTGTACGGGTTAGGTTTGGGTACGGGTTAGGTCAAGGGTTAGGTTTAGGGAACGGGTTAGGGTTAGGGTCAGGGTAATGGTTAGGTTTAGGGTATGAGTTAGTGTTAGGGTTAGGTTTAGGTTACGGGTTGGGTTAGGGTTAGGGTTAAAGTACTAGTGAGGTTTAGGGTACGGGTTTGGGTTAGGTTTAGGGTCAGGGTTAGGGTTAGGGTTAGGGTACGAGTTAGGGTTAGGGATAGGGTACGGGTTAGGTTTAGGGTTATGGTACGGTTTAGGGTTACAGTATGGGGTAGGGTTAGGGTGAGGGTTAGGGTTAGTGTTAGAGTATGGTTAGGGTTAGGGTTAGGCTTAGGGTTAGCGCTAGGGTATGGTTTAGGGTTACTGTTAGTGTTTGGGTACGGTTTAGGGTTAGGGTTAGGGTACGGGATAGGTTTGGGTACGGGTTAGTTCAAGGGTTAGGGTTAGGTTAGGTTACGGGTTAGGTTTAAGGTTAGGTTTAGGGTTAGGTTTAGGGTATCGGTTATGCTAAGGATACTGGTTAGGGTTAGGGTTAGGGTCAGGGTTAGGTTTAGGTTTAGGGTACGAGTTAGTGTTAGGGGTGGTTTAGTGTACAGGTTAGGGTTAAAGTACAGGTTAGGCTTTGGGTACGGGTTAGGGTTAGGTTTAAGGTCAGTGTTAGGGTTAGAGTTAGGGTACGAATTAGGGTTAGGGTTAGGGTATGGGTTAGCGTTAAGGTTATGGTACGGGTTAGGGTTACAGTACGGGTTAGGGTTAGGGTGAGGGTTACGGTTAGGGTTAGAGTATGGTTAGGGTTAGGTTTAAGGTTAGAGTACGGTTTAGGTTTAGTGTTAGGGTACGGGTTAGTGTTAGGGTTAGGGTTAATGAAAGGGTTAGGCTAAGGTTTAGGTTTAGGGTTAGGATACGGGTTAGGGTTAGGTTTAGGGTAAGGGATAGGGTTAGCGTACGGGTTAAGTTTAGGGTTAGGGTTAGGTTTAGGTTACGGGTTAGGGTTAGGGTACGGGTTAGGGTTAGGTTTAGGGTGCGGGTTAGGGTTAGGGTTAGGGTTAGTGTAAGGGTTAGGGTTAGGGTTAGTGTCAGGGTTAGGTTTAGGTTTAGTGTTAGGGTACGGATTAGTGTTAGGGTTGAGGTTAGGGTTTTGGTTAGTTTTAGAGTTAGGGTACGGTTTAGGGTTATGGTTAAGGTTAGAGTTAGGGTTAGGGTATGGGTTAGTGTTAGGTTATGGTTAAGGGTTATGGTTTGGGTTAGGGTTAGAGTTAAATTTAGGGTGCGGGTTAGGGTTAGTGTTAGGGTTACGGTTACGGTTAGAGTACAGATTTGGGTTAGTGTTAGGGTATGGGTTAGGTTTACCATTTGGGTACGGGTTTGGGTAAGGGTTACGGTTAGGCTTAGGGTTAGGGGTTAGGGTTAGAGTTAGTAATAGGCTACGGGTAGGGTTAGGATACGGGTTAGGGTTAGGGTTAAGGTTCTGTTAGGGTAAGGGTACGGGTTAGGGTTAGGTTTAGGTGCGGGTTAGGCTTAAGGTACGGGTTTGGGTTAGGTTTAGGGTCAGGGTTAGGTTTAGGGATAGGGTTATGGTACGGGTTAGGGTAGGGTTGGGGTTACGGTACGGGTTAGTTTTAGGTTTAGGGTACGGGTTAGGGTTACGGTTAAGGTTAGGGTTAGTGTTAGGTTATGGGTTAGGGTTAGGGTACGGGTAAGGGTTATGGTTAGGGTTACGGTTATGTTTAGGTTTAGCGCTAGGGTATTGGTTAGGGTTACACTTAGGGTTTGGGTACTGATTAGTGCTAGAGTTAGGATACGGGATAGGGTTGTGTACGGGTTAGGACAAGGGTTAGGGTTAGGTTTAGGGTATGGGATAGTGTTAGGGTTAGGTTTAGGGTTAGGGTTAGGGTATGGGTTAGGTTTAGGGTACAGATTAGGGTTAGGGTTAGGGTCAGGGTTAGGGTTAGGTTTAGGGAACGAGTTAGGGTTAGAGTGAGGTTTAGGGTACGTGTTAGGGTTACGGTTAGGGTTAGGGTTAGGGTTAGAGTACGGGTTAGGTTTAGGTTTAGGGTTAGGGTATGGGTTAGGTTTAGGGTTAGGGTTAGGGTTAGGGTACGGCTTAGGGTTAGGGTTAGGGTTAAGGTTAGGGTGCTGTTTAGGGTTAGGGTTAGGGTTAGGGTTAGGGTTAGAGTACGGGTTTGGGTTAGGTTTAGGGTACAGAATAGGGTTAGTGTACGGGTTAAGTTTAGGGTTAGGGTTAGGTTTAGGTTATGGGTTAGAGTTAGGGTACGGGTTAGGTTTAGGTTTAGGTGCGAGTTAGTGTTAGGGTACGGGTTAGGGTTATGTTTAGGGTCAGGGTTAGGGTTAGGGATAGGATTATGGTACAGGTTTGGGTTAGCGTTTGGGGTAGGGAACGGGTTAGTATTAGGGTTAGGGTACGGGTAAGGGTTACAGTTAAGTTTAGGGTTAGTGTTAGGGTATGGGTTAGGTTTAGGGTATGGGTAAGGTTTATGTTAGTGTTAGGGTTAGGTTTAGGTTTAGGGTGCGGGTTAGGCCTAGGCTTAGGGTTAGGGTTAGCGCTATGTTATGGGTTAGGGTTACTGTTAGGTTTTGGGTACGGGTTACGGTTAGGGGTAGGATATGGGATAGGGTTGGGTACGGGTTAGGGTTAGGTTTAGGTTTAGGGTTAGGGTTAGAGTTAGGTTTAGGGATAGGATTAGGGTATGGGTTAGGTTAGGGTATGGGTTAGGGTTAGGGTTAGGGTCAGTTTTACTGTTAGGGATAGGGTACGAGTTAGGGTTAGGGTTAGGTTTAGGGTACGGGTGAGGGTTAGGGTTAGGGTTTGGGTTAGACTACGGGGTAGGGTTAGTATTAGGTTTAGGGTTGGGTTTAAAGTACTTGTTAGGCTTAGGGGTAGGTTAGGGTTAGGATACGGTTTAGGGTTAGGTTTAGGGTACGGGATAAGTTTAGCGAATGGTTTAAGTTTAGGGTTAGGGTTCGGTTTAGGTTACGGGTTAGGGTTAGGGTACGGGTTAGGATTAGGTTTAGGATGCGGGTTGGGTTAGGGTTAGGGTTAGTGTAAGGGTTAGGGTTAGGTTTAGGGTCAGGTTTAAGGTTAGGGTTAGTGTTAGGTTACGGGTTAGGGTTAGGATTGGGGTTAGGGTACGGGTTAGTTTTAGGGTTAGGTTACGGATTAGGGTTATGGTTAAGGTTAGGGTTAGGGTTAGGTTATGGGTTAGGGTTAGGTTACGGTTAAGAGTTATGGTTTGGTTTAGGGTTAGGGTTAAGTTTAGGGTGCGGGTTAGGGTTAGGGTTAGGGTTACGGTTAGGGTTAGAGTACGCATTTGGGTTAGTGTTAGGGTACGGGTTAAGTTTACCGTTTGGGTACGGGTTCGGGTAAGGGTTACGGTTAGGCTTAGGGTTAGGGGTTAGGGTTAGAGTTAGGAATAGGCTACGGGTAGGGTTAGGGTACGGGTTAGGGTTAGGGTTAAGGTTCAGTTAGGGTTAGTGTATGTGTTAGGGTTAGGGTTAGTGTTAGGGACACGGTACGGGTTAGGGTTAAGTTTAGGGTACGGGATATGGTTAGTGTACGTGTTAGGTCTAGTGTTAGGGTTAGGTTTAGTGTGTGTTTTAGGGTTAGGTTTACGGTTAGAATACGCGTTAGGGTTAGGGTTTGGGTATGTGTTAGGGTTACGTTTAGTGTTAGGGTATGGGTTAGGTTTAGGGTTAGGGTTCGGGTACGGTTTAGGGTTAGGTATGGGATAGGGCTAGTGTTAGGGTCAGGGTTAGGGTTAGGTTTAGCGTCCGGGTTAGGGTTAGGGTTAGGGTTAGCGCTAGGTTATGGGTTAGGGTTACTGTTAGGGTTTGGGTACGGTTTAGAGTTAGGATTAGGTTACGGGTTAGGTTTGGTTACGGGTTAGGTCAAGGGTTAGGGTTAGATTTAGGGTACGAGTTAGGGTTAGGGTTAGGTTTAGGGTTAGGGTTAGGGTATGGGTTATGCTTAGGGTACGGGTTAGGGTTAGGGTTAGGGTCAGGGTTATGGTTAGGTTTAGGGTACGAGTTAGTGTTAGGGTTAGGTTTAGGTTACGGGTTGGGTTAGGGTTAGGGTTAAAGTACGGGTGAGTTTTAGGGTACGGGTTAGGGTTAGGTTTAGGGTCAGGGTTAGGGTTAGGGTTAAGGTACGAGTTAGGGTTAGGGTTAGGGTACGGGTTAGGTTTAGGGTTATGGTACTGTTTAGGGTTACAGTACGGGGTAGGGTTAGGGTGAGGGTTAGGGTTAGTGTTAGAGTATGGTTAGGGTTAGGGTTAGGGTTAGGGTTAGCGCTAGGGTATGGGTTAGGGTTACTGTTAGTGTTTGGTTACGGTATAGTGTTAGGGTTAGGGTACGGGATAGGTTTGTGTACGGGTTAGTTCAAGGGTTAGGGTTAGGTTTAGGTTACGGGTTCGGGTTAGGGTTAGGTTTAGGGTTAGGTTTAGGGTATGGGTTATGCTTAGGATACGGGTTAGGGTTAGGGTTAGGGTCATGGTTAAGTTTAGGTTTAGGGTACGAGTTAGTGTTAGGGGTGGTTTAGTGTACGGGTTAGGGTTAGGGTTCAGGTTAAAGTACGGGTTAGGTTTAGAGTACGGGTTAGGGTTAGGTTTAGGGTCAGTGTTAGGGTTAGGGTTAGGGTACGAATTAGGGTTAGGGTTAGGGTACGGGTTAGCGTTAAGGTTATGGAACGGGTTAGGGTTACAGTACGGGTTAGGGTTAGGGTGAGGGTTACGGTTAGGGTTAGAGTATGGTTAGGGTTAGGGTTAGAGTACAGGTTAGGTTTAGTGTTAGAGTATGGGTTAGTATTAGGGTTAGGGTTAATGAACGGGTTAGGCTAAGGTTTAGGTTTAGGGTTAGGATACGGGTTAGGGTTAGGTTTAAGGTGCGGGTTAGGGTTAGGGTTAGGGTTAGTGTAAGGTTTAGGGTTAGGTTTAGGGTCAGGGTTAGGGTTAGGTTTAGTGTTAGGGTACGGATTAGGGTTAGGGTTGAGGTTAGGGTTTGGGTTAGTTTTAGAGTTAGGGTACGGTTTAGGGTTATGTTTAAGTTTAGAGTTAGGTTTAGGGTATGGGTTAGGGTTAGGTTACGGTTAAGGGTTATGGTTTGGGTTAGGGTTAGGGTTAAGTTTAGGGTGCGGTTTAGGGTTAGGGTTAGCGTTACGGTTAGGGTTAGAGTACGGATTTGGGTTAGTGTTAGGGTACGGGTTAGGTTTACCGTTTGGGTACGGGTTCGGGTAAGGGTTACGGTTAGGCCTAGGTTTAGGGGTTAGGGTTAGAGTTAGGAATAGGCTACGGGTAGGGTTAGGATATGGGTTAGGGTTAGGGTTAAGGTTCAGTTAGGGTTATGGTACGGGTTAGGGTTAGGTTTAGGTGCGGGTTAGGGTTAGGGTACGGGTTAGGGTTAGGTTTAGGGTCAGGGTTAGGTTTAGGGATAGGGTTATGGTACGGGTTAGGGTTAGGGTTGGGGTTACTGTACGGGTTAGTTTTAGGGTTAGGGTACGGGTTAGGGTTACGATTAAGGTTAGGGTTAGTGTTAGGTTATGGGTTAGGGTTATGGTACGGGTAAGGGTTATGGTTAGGGTTACGGTTAGGTTTAGGTTTAGGGTGCGAGTTAGGCTCAGGGTTAGGTTTAGGTTTAGCTTTTGGGTATGGGTTAGGGTTACTCTTAGGGTTTGGGTACGGGTTAGGGTTAGAGTTAGGATACGGGATAGGGTTGGGTACGGTTTAGGACAAGGGTTAGGGTTAGGCTTAGGGTACGGGATAGGGTTAGGTTTAAGTTTAGGTTTAGGGTTATGGTATGTGTTAGGTTCAGGGTACGGGTTCGGGTTAGGGTTAGGATCACGGTTAGGGTTAGGTTTAGGTAACGAGGTAGGGTTAGAGTGAGGTTTAGTGTATGGGTTCAGGTTACGGTTAGTGTTAGGGTTAGGGTTAGAGTACGGAGTAGTGTTAGTGTTAGGGTTAGGTTTAGGGTTAGGGTACGGTTTAGTGTTAGAGTGAGGGTTAGGTTTAGAGTACGGGATAGGGTTAGGGTTAGGGTTAGAGTACGGATATGGTTAGGGTTAGGGTATGGGTTAGGGTACGGGTTAGGGTTAGGGTACGGGTTAGGGTTAGGGTACGAGTTAGGGTTAGTGTTAGGTACGGTTAAGGGTTATGGTTATGGTTAGGGTTAGGGTTAAGTTTAGGGTGGTGTTTAGGGTTAGGGTTAGGGTTAGGGTTAGGGTTAGGGTTAGAGTACGGGTTTGGGTTAGTGTTAGGGTACGGGTTACTTTTACCGTTTGGGTACGGGTTAGGGTAAGGGTTAGGCTTAAGGTTAGGGTTAGGGGTTAGGGTTAGAGTTAGTGTTAGGCTGCGGGATAGGGTTAGAGTAAGGGTTAGTGTTAAGTTTAGGGTTAGGATTAGGTTTAGGGTTATAGTACGGGTTAGGGTTAGAGTTAGGGTTAGGTTTAGGGTTAGAGTAGGGGTTGGGATAGTGTTAGGGTTAGGGTTAGTGTTAGGGAACGGGTTAGGGTTAGAGTACGGGTTAGGGTTACATTTAGTTTTAGGGTTAGGGTTAGAGTACGGGTTAGGGTTAGTGTTAGGTTTAGGTTTAGGGTTAAGGTTAGAATACGGATAGGGTTAGGGTTAGGTTTAGGGTAAAGGTTAGGGTTAGGTTTAGGGTACCGATAAGGTTAGCGTACGGGTTAAGTTTCGGGTTAGGGTTAGGTTTAGGTTACGTGTTAGGGTTAGGGTATAGGTTAGCATTAGGGTTGGGGTTAGGGTACGGGTTAGTTTAGGGTTAGGGTACATATCAGGGTTACGGTTAAGTTTAGTGTTATGGTTAGGGTTATGGTACGGGTTAGGTTTACATTACGGGTTAGGGTTTGGGTGAGGGTTAGATTTAGGGTTAGAGTACGGTTAGGGTAAGGGTTAGGGTTAGGGTTAGGGTAAAGTTTAGGGTTCGGGTTAGGGTTAGTGTTAGGGTTAGGGTTAGGGTTAGGGTAGGGTACGGGTTAGGGTTATGGTTTGTGTTAGGGTTAGAATACAGTTTAGGGTTAGTGTTAGGGTTAAGGTTACGGTTAGGGTAGGGTACGGGTTAGGGTTAGGGTTTGTGTTCGGGTTAGAGTACAGGGTAGGGTTTGTGTTAGGTTTAGGGTTAGGGTTAGGGTTAGGGTACGGGTTAGGGTTAGAGTTAGGGTTAGGTTTAGAGTACGGGGTAGGGTTAGTGTTAGTGTAGGGTTAGGGTTAATGTACGGGTTAGGCTTAGGGTTAGGTTTAGGGTTAGGTTACGTGTTAGGGTTAGGTTAAGGGTACGGGATAGGGTTAGCATACAGGTTAAGTTTAGGGTTAGGGTTAGGCTTAGGTTACGGGTTAGGTTTAGGTTTAGTTGTGGGTAAGGGTTAGGATTAGGGTTAGGGTACGGGTTAGGGTTAGGGTTGTGGTTAGGGTACGGGTTAATTTTAGGTTTAGAGTACTGGTCAGGATTACGGTTAAGTTTAGGGTTAGGGTTAGGGTATGGGTTAGGGTTAGGGTACGGGTAATGGTTAGAGTTAGGGTTAGGGTTAGTGTTAGCGCTAGGGTATGGTTTAGGGTTACTGTTAGGGTTTGTGTACGGGTTAGGGTTAGGGTTAGGGTACGTGATAGGTTTGGTACGGGTTAGGTCAATGGTTAGGTTTAGGTTTAGGGTACTGGTTAAGGTTAGGGTTAGGTTTAGGGTTAGGGTTAGGGTATGGGTTATGCTTAGGGTACGGGTTAGGGTTAGGTTTAGGGTCAGGGTTAGGGTTAGGTTTAGGGTACGACTTAGTGTTAGGGTTAGGTTTAGTGTACGGTTTAGTGTTAGCGTTAGGGTTAAAGTACGGGTTAGGTTTAGGGTACGGGTTAGTGTTAGGTTTAGGGTCAGGATTAGGGTTAGGGTTAGGGTACAAGTTAGGGATAGGGTTAGGGTATGGTTTAGGGTTAGGGTTATGGTACGGGTTAGGGTTACAGTACGGTTTAGGCTTAGGGTGAGGGTTAGGGTTACGGTTAGAGTATGGTTACGGTTAGGGTTAGAGTTAGAGTACGGGTTAGGGTTAGGGTTAGGGTTAGGGTTAGGGTTAGTTTTAGGGTTACGGTACGGGTTAGAGTTAAGGTTCCGGTAAGGGATAGGGTTAGTGTACGTGTTAGGTCTAGGGTTAGGGTTAGGTTTAGTGTGCGGGTTAGGGTTAGGTTTAGGGTACGTGTTAGGGTTAGGGTTTGGGTACGGGTTAGGGTTACGTTTAGGGTTAGGGTACGGGTTAGGTTTAGGTTTAGGGTAAGGGTTAGTGTTAGGGTACGGTTTTCGGTTAGATTACAGGTTAGGGTTAGGTTTAGGGTTAGGTTTAGTGTTAGAGTATGGGTTAGGGTTAGTGTTAGGGTTAGGGTTAGTGTACCGATATTGTTAGGGTTAGGGTTAGGGTTAGTGTACGGGTTAGGGTTAGGTTTAGGGTATGGGATAGGTTTAGTGTTCAGGTTAAGTTTAGGGTTAGGTTTAGGTTTAGGTTACGGGTTACGTTTAGGGTATGGGTTAGGGTTAGTTTTAGGTGCGGGTTAGGGTTAGGGTTAGGGTTAGGGTATGGGTTAGGGTTAGGGTTAGGGTTAGGGTTAGGGTTAGGGCAAGGGTTAGGTTTAGGGTTAGGGTACGTGTTATGGTTAGGGTTGGATACGGGTTAGGGTTACGTTTAGGGTCAGGGTTAGGATTAGGGTTTGGGTTGGGGTTACGGTACAGGTTATTTTTAGGGTTACGGTACGGGTTAGGGTTACGGTTAATGTTAGGGTCAGTGTTAGGTTATGTTTTAGGGTTAGGGTACGGGTAAGGGTTATGGTTAGTGTTACGGTTAGGTTTAGGTTTAGGGTGCGGGTTAGGCTTAGGTTTAGGGTTAGGGTTAGCGCTAGGGTATGGGTAGGGTTACTCTTAGGGTTTGGGTACGGGTTATGGTTAGGGTTAGTGTACGGGATAGGGTTGGGTACGGGTTAGGACAAGGGTTAGGTTTAGGTTTAGGGTACGGGATAGGGTTAGGGTTAGGTTTAGGGTTAGGTTGAGGGTATGGGTTAAGTGTAGGGTACGGGTTAGTGTTAGGGTTAGGGACAGAGTTAGGGTTAGTGTTAGGGTACGTGTTAGGATTAGGGTGAGGTTTAGGTTACGGGTTAGCGTACGTTTAGGGTTAGGGTTAGGGTTAGGGTTAGAGTACGGGATAGGGTTAGTGTTAGGGTTAGGTTTAGGGTTAGGGTTAGGGTACGGGTAGGGGTTAAGGTTAGGGTTAGGGTTAGGGTTAGAGTACAGGTTAGGGTTAGTTTTAGGGTTAGGGTTAGGGTTAGGGTTAGGGTACGGGTTAGGGTTAGGGTTAAAGTACGGGGTAGGGTTAGTGTTAGGTTTAGGATTAGGGTTAGGTTTAGGGTTAGGGTATGGGTTAGGGTAAGGGTTAGGGTTAGTGTTAGAGTATGGGGTAGGGTTAGTGTTAGGGTACGGGTTAGTTTAGGGTTAGGGTAAATGTTAGTGTTAGGGTACGGGATAGGGTTAGAGTACGGGTTAGGGTTAGGTTTAGGTTTAGGGTTAGGGTTAGAGTACCGGTGAGGGTTAGTGTTAGTGTTAGGGTTAAGGTTAGTGTACGGATAGTGTTAGGATTAGGGTTAGGGTTAGGGTACGGGTTAGGGTTAGGTTTAGGTTACGGGATAGGGTTAGTGTACGGGTTAAGTTTAGGGTTAGGGTTAGGTTGAGGTGATGGGTTAGGGTTAGGTTACGGGTTAGGGTTAGGTTTAGGTGAGGGTTAGGGTATGGGTTAGGATTAGAGTCCGGGTTAGGGTTAGGTTTAGGGTCAGGGTTAGGGTTAGTGTTAGGGTACGAATTAGGGGTAGGGTTAGGGTACGAGTTAGGGTTATGGTACGAGTTAGGGTTAGAGTACGGGTTAGGTTTAGGGTGAGGGTTAGCTTTAGGGTTAGTGTACGGTTAGGGTTAGGGTTAGGGTTAGGTTTAGGGTTAGGGTACGGGTTAGGGTTAGAGTTAGTGTTAGAGTACGGGGTAGGGTTAGTGTTAGGGTTAGGGTTAGGGTTAATGTACGGGTTAGGCTTAGGGTTATGTTTAGGGTTAGGATACGGATTATGTTTAGGTTTAGGGTACGGGATAGGGTTTGTGTACGGGTTAAGTTTAGGGTTAGGTTTAGGTTTAGGTTATGGGTTAGGGTTAGGCTTCAGGTTAGGGTTAGGTTTAGGGTGCGGGTTAGGCTTAGTGTAAGGGTTTGGGTTAGGTTTAGGGTCTGGGTTAGGTTTAGGGTTAGTGTTAGGGTACGGGTTAGGGTTGCGGTTAGGGTACGGGTTAATTTTAGGTTTAGGGTACAGGTAGGGATTATGGTTAAGGTTAGGTTAGGGTTAGGGTATGGGTTAGGGTTAAGTTACGGTTAAGGGTTATGGTTTGGGTTAGGGTTAGGGTTAAGTTTAGGGTGTGAGTTAGGTTAGGGTTAGGGTTAGGGTACAGGTTAGGTTTAGGGTACGGGTTAGGGTTAGGGTTTGGGTCAGGGTTAGGCTTAGGTTTGGGTACGAATTAGGTTTAGGGTTAGAGTACGCATTAGGTTTAGGGTTATGGTACGGGTTAGGGTTACAGTACGGGTTCGGGTTAGGGTGAGGGTTAGGGTTAGGTTACGGTTAGGGTTAGGGTTAGGGTTAGAGTACGGGTTTAGGGTTAGTGTTAGGGTTAGGGTTAGGGTCAGGGTTAGAGTACGGATTAGTGTTAGGGTTAGGATTAGGTTTAGAATACGGGTTAGTGTTAGTGTTAGGGTTAGGGTTAGGTTTAGTGTACGGGTACCGGATAGGGTTCGGGCTGGGTTAGAGTACGGGGTAGGTTTAGTGTTAGTGTTAGGGTTAGGGTTAGGTTATGGGTTAGGCTTCGGGTACGTGTTAGGGTTAGGGTTAGGGTCAGGTTTAGGGTAGGTTTAGGGTTAGGGTACGGGTTAGTGTTAGGTTTAGGGTATGGGTTAGGGTTAGGTTTAGGGTTAGGGTACAGGTTAGGTTTAGGGTACGGGATAGGGTTAGGGTTAGGTTTAGGGTTAGGCTTATTGTTAGGGTTATGGTACGGGTTAGGTTTAAGGTTCCGGTTTGGGATAGGTTTAGTGTACGTGTTAGACCTAGTGTTAGGGTTAGGTTTAGTGTGCGGGTTAGGGTTAGCGTTAGGGTTAGAGTACGGGTTTGGGTTAGAGTTAGGGTACGGGTTAGGTTTACCGTTTGGGTACGGGTTAGGGTAAGGGTTAGATTTGGTTTAGGGTTAGGTGTTAGCGTTAGAGTTAGGGTTGGGCTACGGGTAGGGTTAGGTTACGAGTTAGGGTTCGGATTAGTGTTAGTGTACGGGTTAGGGTTAGGTTTAGGTTTAGGGTTAGGCTTATTGTTAGGGTTACAGTACGGGTTAGGTTTAAGGATCCGGTACGGGATAGGTTTAGTGTACATGTTAGGTCTAGAGTTAGGGTTAGGTTTAGTGTGCGGGTTAGGGTTAGGGTTAGGGTACGTGTTAGGGTTAGGGTTTGGGTACTGGTTAGGGTTACGTTTAGGGTTAGAGTACGTGTTAGGTTTAGGGTTAGGGTAAGGGTTAGTGTTAGGGTACGGGTTAGGGTTAGAGTATGGGTTAGGGTTAGGTTTACGGTTAGGTTTAGGGTTAGAGTATGGGTTAGGGTTAGTGTTAGGGTTAGCGTTAGGGTTAGTGTACGGATAGGGTTAGGGTTAGGGTACGGGTTAGGGTACGCGTTAGGGTTAGGTTTAGGGTACGGGATAAAGTTAGTATACGGATTAAATTTAGGGTTAGGGTTAGGGTTAGGTTTAGGTTACGGGTTAGTGTTAGGGTACGGGATAGGGTTAGGTTTAGGTGCGGGTTAGGGTTATGGTACGGCTTAGGGTTAGGTTTAGGGTCAGGGTTAGGTTTAGGGATAGGGTTATGGTACGGGTTAGGGTTACGGTTGGGATTAGGGTACGGGTTTGTTTTAAGGTTGGGGTACGGGGTAGGGTTACGTTTAAAGTTAGGGTTAGTGTTAGGGTATGGGTTAGGGATAGGGTACGGGTAAGGTTTATGGTTAGGTTTAGGGTTAGGGTTAGTGTTAGGGTTAGTGTAAAGGTAAGGGTTAGGTTTAGGATTAGGGTAGGTTAGAGTACGGGTTAGGGTTAGTGTTAGGGTTAGGGTTAGGGTTAGGGTACGTTTAGGGTTAGGGTTAAGGTTAGTGTACGGCTTAGGGTTAGGGTTAGGGTGAGTGTTAGCTTTACGGTACAGGTTAGGGTAAAGGTTACGGTACAGGATAGGTTTAGTGTATGTGTTTGGTCTAGGGTTAGGGTTAGGTTTAGTGTGCGGGTTAGGCTGGGGTTAGGGTTAGGGTACGTGTTAGGGTTAGGTTTTGGGTACGGGTTAGGGTTACGTTTAGGGTTAGGGTATGGGCTAAGTTTAGGGTTAGGGTAAGGGTTAGTGTTAGGGTACGGGTTAGGGTTAGAGTACGGGTTAGGTTTAGGTTTAGGGTTAGGGTTAGGGTTAGGTTATGGTTAGGGTTAGGGTTAGAGTACAGGTTTGGAATAAAAATTAAAAAAAAATAAAAAAAAGAGTACAGGTTAGGGTTAGTGTTAGGGTTAGGGTTAGGGTCAGGGTTAGAGTACGGGTTAGGGTTAGGGTTAGTATTAGAGTACGGGGTAGGGTTAGTGTTAGGGTTAGGTTTAAGGTTAGAGTACGGGTTAGGGTTAGTGTTAGGGTTAGGGTTAGGGTTAGGTTTAGTGTACGGGTACGGGTTAGGGTTAGGGTTAGGGTTAGAGTACGGGTTAGGTTTGGTGTTAGTGTTAGGGTTAGTGTTAGGTTTAGGTTATGGGTTAGGCTTAGGGTACGTGTTAGGGTTAGAGTCAGGTTTAGGGTTGGTTTAGGGTTAGGGTACGGGTTAGGGTTAGGTTTAGGGTACGGGTTAGGTTTAGGTTTTGGGTTAGGGTACATGTTAGGTTTAGGGTACGGGATATGGTTAGGGTTAGGGTCAGGGTTACGGTTAGGGTTAGGGTAAGAATTAGGGTTAGGGTTAGGGTACAGGTTAGGGTTAGGGTTATGGTACGGGTTAGGGTTACAGTACGGGTTACGGTTAGGGGAGTGTTGGGGTTAGGCTTAGAATACGGTTAGTGTAGGGTTAGGGTTAGGGTTAGAGTACGGGTAAAGGTTAGTGTTAGGGTTAGGGTTAGGGTTAGGGTAAAGGTTAGGGTTAGGGTTAGTGTTAGATACGGGGTAGGGTTAGTGTTAGGGTTAGGGTTAGGGTTAGAGTACGGGTTAGGGTTAGTTTTAGGGTTAGGGTTAGTGTTAGGGTTAGTGTACGGGTTAGTGTTATGTTTAGGGTTAGAGTACGGGGTAGGGTTAGTGTTAGGGTAAGGGTTAGGTTTAGAGTACAGGTTTGTGTTTGTGTTAGGGTACGGGTTAGTTTTACAGTTTGGGTACGGGTAGGGAAAGTGTTAGGGTTAGGGTTAGGGTTAGGGTACGTGTTAGGGTTAGAGTTTGGGACGGGTTAGAGTTACGTTTAGGGTTAGGGTACGGGTTAGGTTTATGGTTAGGGTAAGGGTTAGTGTTAGAGTACGGGATAGGGTTAGAGTACGGGTTAGGGTGAGATTTAGGGTTAGGGTTAAGGTTAGAGTACGGGTTAGGGTTATTGTTAGGGTTAGGGTTAGGGTTAGTGTACGGATAGGGTTAGGGTTGGGGTTAAGGTTAAGGTACGGGTTAGGGTTAGGTTCAGGGTTATGGTTATGATTAGAGTACGGGGTTAGGGTTAGGCTACGGGTAGTGTTAGGGTATGGGTTAGGATTAGGGTTAGGGTTAGTGTTAGGGTTACGTTACGGGTTAGGGTTAAGGTTAGGCTACGGGATAGGGTTAGTGTAGGTGTTAGGTCTAGGGTTAGGGTTAGGTTTAGTGTGCGGGTTAGGGTTAGGGTTAGGGTTAGGGTACGTGTTATTGTTAGGGTTTGGGTTCGGTTAGGGTTATATTTAGGGTTAGGGTACGGGTTAGGTTTAGGGTTAGGGTTAGGGTACGTTTTAGGTTTAGGGTACGTGTTAGGGTTAGGTTTAGGGTCAAGGTTAGGGTTAGGTTTAGAGTTAGGGTTAGGTTTAGGGTACGTGTTAGGGTTACTGTATGGGTTAGGGTTAGGGTTAGGGTTACAATACAGGTTAGGGTTAGAATTAGGGTTAAGTTTAGGGTTAGAGTACGGGGTAGGGTTAGTGTTTGTGTTAGGGTTAGTGTTAGGGAACGGGTTAGGGTTATAGTACGGGTTAGTTTTAGAGTTAGGTTTAGGTTTAGGGTTAGAGTACGGGTTAGGGTTAGGGCTAGGGTTAGGGTTAGTGTTAGGGTAGGGGTTAGGGTTAGGGTATGGGTTAGGGTTAGAGTTCGGGTTAGGGTTAGGTTTAGGGTTAGGGTTAGGGCTAGTGTACGGATAGGGTTAGGGTACAGGTTAGGGTTAGGGTACGGGTTAGGTTTAGGTTTAGGGTACGGACTAGTGTTAGCGTATGGGTAAGTTAAGGGTTAGGTTTAGGATTAGGTTACAGGTAGGGTTCGGGTACGGGTTAGGGTTAGGTTTAGGTGCGGGTTAGGGTTAGGGTTAGGTTTAGGTGCGGGTTATGGTTAGGGTTAGGGTTAGGGGTTAGGGTTAGAGTTACGGTTAGTGTTAGGGTACCGGTATGGGTTAGGGTTAGGGTTAGGGTACATGTTAGGGTTAGGTTTTTGGTACGGGTTAGGGTTACATTTAGGGTTAGGGTACGGGTTAGGTTTAGGGTTAGCGTTAGGGTACGGTTTAGGGTTAGGTTACGGGTTAGTGTTAGGTTTAGGTTTAAGATTAGGGTTAGATTTAGGGTTAGGGTTAGGGTTAGGGTACACGTTAGGTTTATTGTACGGGTTAGGGTTAGGGTTAGGGTTAGAGTACGGGTTTGGGTTAGTGTTAGGGTACGGGTTAGGGTTAGGGTTGGGATTAGTTTATGGGTTAGTTTTAGGGTTAGGGTTATGGTTAGAGTACGGGTTAGGGTTAGTGTTAGGGTTAGGGTTAGGGTTAGTGTATGGATAGGGTTAGGGTTAGATTTAGGGTTAGGTTACGGGTTAGGGTTAGGTTTAGGGTATAGGATAGGGTTAGTGTATGGGTTAAGTTTAAGATTACGGTTAGGTTTAGGTAACGGTTTAGGGTTAGGGTACGGGTTAGGGATAGGTTTCGGTGAGGGTTAGGGTTAGTGTATGGGTTAGGGTTAGGGTTAGGGTTAGTGTACGGGTTAGGGTTAGTGTTAGGGTTAGGGTTATGTTAGGGTTAGGATACGGGTTAGGACTAGGGTTATGGTACGGGATAGGTTTAGGGTACGGGTTATGTCTACGGTTATGGTTAGGTTTACGGTGCGGTTTAGAGTTAGGCCCTGGGTTAGGGTTAGGGTACGGGTTAGGGTTAGGGTATGGGTTAGGGTTATGGTTAGCGTACGGGTTAGGGTTAGGGTTAGTGTTAGGGTTAAGGTACGGGTTAGTGATAGTGTATGGGTTAGGGTTAGGCTACGGGTTAGGTCTAGGTTTAGGGTTAGGCTTAGGATGCGGGTTAGGGTTAGGGTTAGGGTACGGGATAAGGGTTATGCTTAGGGTCAGGGTTAGGGTTAGGTTTAGGGTTAGGTTTAGGGTTGGGTACAGGTTCGGGTTACGGTACGAGTTAGGGTTAGGGTAAGGGTTAGGCTATGGTTAGGATTATAGTAGGGGGTTAGGGTTAGGGTGCGGGATACGGTTGGGTACGGGTTAGGTCAAGGGTTAGTGTAGGGTTTAGGATACGGGTTAGGTTTAGGGTTAGGTTTATGTTTAGGGTTAGGGTATGGGTTAGTTTTAGGGTATGGGTTAGCATTAGGGTTAGTGTCAGGTTTAGGGTTAGGATTAGGGTACGAGTTAGGGTTAGGGATAGGTTAAGTGTATGGGTTAGGGTTAGGGTTAGGGTTAGGGTTAGAATACGGGGTAGGGTTAGTTTTAGAGTTATGGTAAGGGTTAATGTACGGGTTAGGCTTAGGGTTAGGTTAGGGTTAGGATACGGGTTAGGGTTAGGTTTAGGGTACAGGATAGGTTTAGCGAACGGGTTATATTTAGGGTTAAGGTTCGGTTTAGGTTACGGTTTAGGGTTAGTGTAAGGGTTATGGTTAGGTTTAGGGTCAGGGTTAGGGTTAGGGTTAGTGTTAGGGTACGGGTTAGCATTAGGGTAGCGGTTAGGGTATGGGTTAGTTTTAGGGTTTAGGTACTGATTAGGGTTATGTTTAAGGTTAGGGTTAGGTTTAAGTTATGGTTTAGGGTTAGGTTACGGTTAAGGGTTATGGTTTGGGTTAGGGTTAGGGTTAAGTTTAGGGTGCTGGTTAGGGTTAGGGTTAGAGTACGGGTTTGGGTTAGTGTTAGGGTACGGGTTAGGTTTACCGTTTGGGTAGAGTTCGGGTAAGGGTTAGGGTTAGGCTTAGGGTTAGGGGATAGGGTTAGAGTTAGGATTAGGCTACGGGTATGGTTAGGGTACGGGTTAGGGTTAGGGTTAGGGTTCGGGTTAGTGTTAGGTTTTGGGTGCGGGTTAAGGTTAGGGTAAGGATTTGTGTAAGGATTAGGGTTAGGTTTAGGGTCAGGGTTAATGTTAGGGTTAGTGTTAGGGTACGGGTTAGGGTTAGGGTTGGGGTTAGGGTACGGGTTAGTTTTGGGGTTAGGGTATGGGTTAGGGTTACGGTTAAGGCTAGGGTTAGGGTTACGGTATGGGTTAGGGTTAGGTTACGGTTAAGGATTATGGTTTGGGTTAGGGTTGGGGTTAAGTTTAGGGTGAGGGTTATGGTTATGGTTAGGGTTAGGATTAGAGTACTGGTTTGGATTAGTGTTAGGGTACGGTTTAGGTTTACCGTTTGGGTACGGTTTAGGGCAAGGGTTAGGGTTAGGGTTAGGGTACGTGTTATGGTTAAGGTTTGGATACGAGTTAGGGTTATGTTTAGGGTCAGGGTTAGGATTAGGGTTAGGGTTGGGGTTATTGTACAGGTTATTATTAGGGTTACGGTACGGGTTAGGGTTATGGTTAATGTTAGGGTCAGTGTTAGGTTATGGTTTAGGGTTAGGTTACGGGTAAGGGTTATGGTTAGGGTTATGGTTAGGTTTAGGTTTAGGGTGCGGGTTAGGCTTAGGGTTAGGGTTAGGGTTAGAGCTAGGGTATAGGTTAGGGTTACTCTTAGGGTTTGGGTACGGGTTATGGTTAGGGTTAGTGTACGGGATAGGTTTGGGTACGGGTTAGGACAAGGGTTACGGTTAGGTTTAGGGTACGGGATAGGTTAGGGTTAGGTTTAGGGTTAGGTTGAGGGTATGGGTTAGGTTTATGGTACGGGTTAGGTTTAGGGTTAGGGTCAGGGTTAGGGTTAGTGTTAGGGTATGTGTTAGGGTTAGGGTGAGGTTTAGGGTACGGGTTAGAGTATGGTAAATGTTAGGGTTAGGGTTAGGGTTAGAGTACGGGATAGGGTTAGTGTTAGGGTTAGGGTTAGGGTTAGGGTTAGGGTACGGGTACGGGTAGGGGTTAGGGTTAGGTTTAGGGTTAGAGTACGGAGTAGGGTTAGTGTTAGTGTTAGGGTTAGGGTTAGGGTATCGGTTAGGCTTAGGGTACATGTTAGGTTTAGGTTTAGGGTCAGGTTTAGGGTTAGGTTTAGGGTTAGGGTAAGGGGTTTGGTTTAGGTTTAGTGTACGGGTTTGGGTTAGGGTTAGGGTTAGGGTACGGGTTAGGTTTAGGGTATGGGTTAGGGTTAGGGTTAGGGTCAGGGTTAGGGATAGGGTTAGGGTACGAATTAGGGTTAGGGTTGGGGTACTGGTTAGGGTTATGGTTATGGTACGGGGTAGGTTTACAGTACGGGTGTGGGTTAGGGTGAGTTTTAGGGTTAGGGTTAGAATACGGTTAGGGTTAGGGTTAGGGTTCGGGTTAGGGTTAGAGTACAGGTTAGGGTTAGTTTTAGGGTTAGGGTTAGGTTTAGTGTTAGGGTAAGAGTTATGGTTAAAGTACGGGTTTGGTTTAGTGTTAGGGTACTAGTTAGGTTTACCGTATGGTTACGGGTTAGGGTAAGGGTTAGGGTTAGTGTTAGGGTTCGTGTTAGGGTTAGGGTTTAGGGGCGGGTTAGGTTTGCGTTTAGGGTTAGGGTACGGGTTAGGTTTAGGGTTAGGGTAAATGTTAGTGTTAGGGTACGGGATAGGGTTAGAGTACGGGTTAGAGTTAGGTTTAGGTTTAGGGTTAGGGTTAGAGTACCGGTTAGGGTTAGTGTTAGTGTTAGGGTTAGGGTTAGTGTTCGGATAGTGTTAGGGTTAGAGTTAGGGTTAGCGATCGGGTTAGGGTTAGGTTTAGGGTATGGGATATGGTTAGTGTACGGGTTAAGTTTAGGGTTAAGGTTAGGTTTAGGTGATGGGTTAGGGTTAGGGTACGGGTTAGGGTTAGGTTAGGTGCGCGTTACGGTTAGGGTACGGGTTAGGGTCTGATTTAGGTGAGGGTTAGGGTTAAGGTTAGGATTAGGATACGGGTTAGGGTTAGGTTTAGGGTCAGGGTTAGGGTTAGGGTCAGGGTACGAATTAGGGTTAGGCTTAGGGTACGGGTTAGTGTTAGGATTATGGTACGGGTTAGGGTTACAGTATGGGTTCGGGTTAGGGTGAGGGTTAGGGTTAGGGTTAGGTTACGGTTAGGGTTAGGGTTAGGGTTAGGGTTAGAGTACGGGTTAGGGTTAGTGTTAGGGTTAGGGTTAGGGTCAGGGTTAGAGTACGGGTTAGTGTTAGGGTTAGGATTAGGGTTAGAGTACGGGTTAGGGTTAGTTTTAGGGTTAGGGTTAGGTTTAGTGTACGGGTACGGGTTAGGGTTAGGGTTAGGGTTAGAGTACGGGGTAGGTTTAGTGTTAGTGTTAGGGTTAGGGTTAGGGTTAGGTTATGGGTTAGGCTTAGGGTACTTGTTAGGGTTAGGGTTAGGGTCAGGTTTAGGGTAGTTTTAGGGATAGGGTACTGGTTAGTGTTAGCTTTAGGGTACGGGTTAGTGTTAGGTTTAGGTTTAGGGTACAGGTTAGGTTTAGCTTACGGGATAGGGTTAGGGTTAGGTTTAGGGTTAGGCTTATTGTTAGGGTTATGGTACGGGTTAGGTTTAAGGTGCCGGTACGGGATAGGTTTAGTGTACGTGTTAGGTCTAGTGTTAGGGTTAGGTTTAGTGTGCAGGTTAGGGTTAGGGTTAGAGTACAGTTTTGGGTTAGAGTTAGGGTACGGGTTAGGTTTACCATTTGGGTACGGGTTCGGGTAAGGGTTAGGTTTAGGTTTAGAGTTAGAGGTTAGCGTTAGAGTTAGCGTTAGGCTACGGGTAGGGTTAGGGTACGAGTTAGGGTTCGGGTTAGGGTTAGTGTACGTGTTAGGGTTAGGTTTAGGTTTAGGGTTAGGCTTATTATTAGGGTTACTGTACGGGTTAGGTTTAAGGTTCCGGTACGGGATAGGTTTAGTGTACGTGTTAGGTCTAGAGTTAGGTTTAGGTTTAGTGTGCGGGTTAGTGTTAGTGTTAGGGTTAGGGTACGTGTTAGGGTTAGGGTTTGGGTACTGGTTAGGGTTACGTTTAGGGTTAGGGTACGTGTTAGGTTTAGGGTTAGGTAAGGGTTAGTGTTAGGGTACGGGTTAGGATTAGAGTATGGGTTAGGGTTAGGTTTAGGGTTAGGGTTAGGGTTAGGGTACGGGTTAGGGTTAGGTTTAGGGTACGGGATAGGGTTAGTGTACGGGTTAAATTTAGGGTTAGAGTTAGGCTTAGGTTACGGGTTAGTGTTAGGGTACGGGACAGGGTTAGGTTTAGGTGCGGGTTAGGGTTATGGTACGGATTAGGGTTAGGTTTAGGGTCAGGGTTAGGGTTAGGAATAGGGTTATGGTACGGGTTAGGGTTAGGGTTGGGGTTAGGGTACGGGTTAGTTGTAAGGTTGGGGTACGGGGTGGGGTTACGGTTAAAGTTAGGGTTAGTGTTAGGGTATGGGTTAGAGATAGGGTACGGGTAAGTTTTATGGTTAGGGTTAGGGTTAGGCTTAGTGTTAGGGTTAGAGCACGGGTAAGGGTTAGGTTTAGGATTAGGGTTAGGTTAGAGTACGGTTTAGGGTTAGTGTTAGGGTTTGGGTTAGGTTTAGGGTTAGGGTACGTTTAGGGTTATGGTTAGGGTTAGTGTACGGGTTAGGGTTAGGGTTAGGGTTAGTGTTAGGGTTAGGGTACGGGTTAGGGTTAAGGTTACGGTACGGGATAGGTTTAGTGTACGTGTTAGGTCTAGGGTTAAAGTTAGGTTTAGTGTGCGGGTTAGGTTAGGGTTAGGGTTAGGGTACGTGTTAGGGTTAGGTTTTGGGTACGGGTTAGGGTTACGTTTAGGGTTAGGGTATGGGTTAAATTTAGGGTTAGGGTAAGGGTTAGTGTTAGGGTACGGGTTAGGTTTAGAGTACGGGTTAGGGTTAGGTTTAGGGTTAGGGTTAGGGTTAGTTTACGGTTAGGGTTAGGGATAGGGTTAGAGTACAGTTTAGGAAAAAAAAAACAGTACAGGTTAGGGTTAGTGTTAGGGTTAGGGTTAGGGTCAGGGTTAGAGTACGGGTTAGGGTTAGGGTTAGGGTTAGTGTTAGAGTACGGGGTAGGGTTAGTGTTAGGGTTAGGGTTAGGGTTAGAGTACGGGTTATGGTTAGTGTTACGGTTAGGGTTAGGTTTAGTGTACGGCTACGGGTTAGGGTTAGGGTTAGGGTTAGAGTACGGGTTAGGTTTGGTGTTAGTGTTAGGATTAATGTTAGGTTTAGGTTATGGGTTAGGCTTAGGGTACTTGTTAGGATTAGGGTTAGGGTCAGTTTTAGGGTAGGTTTAGGGTTAGGGTACGGGTTAGGGTTAGGTTTAGGGTTAGTGTACAGGTTAGGTTTAGGATACGGGATAGGGTTAGGGTTAGGGTCAGGGTTACAGTTAGGGTTAGGGTACGAATTAGGGTTAGGGTTCGGTTACGGGTTAGGGTTATGGTTATGGTACGGGTTAGGGTTACAGTACGGGTTACGGTTAGGGTGAGGGTTAGGGTTAGGTTTAGAATACGGTTAGGGTTAGGGTTAGGGTTAGGTTTTGGGTTAGAGTACGGGATAGGGTTAGTGTTAGGGTTAGGGTTAGGGTTAGGGTACGAGTAGGGGTTCGGGTTAGGGTTAAGGTTAGGGTTAGAGTACGAGGTAGGGTTAGTGTTAGGGTTAGGGTTAGGTTTAGCGTTTGGGTATCGGTTAGGCTTAGGTTACGGGTTAGGTTTATGGTTAGGGTCAGGTTTAGGGTTAGGTTTAGGGTTAGGGTACGGGTTAGGGTTAGGTTTAGTGTACGGGTTTGGGTTAGGGTAGGGTTAGGGTACGGGTTAGGTTTAGGGTACGGGTTAGGGTTAGGGTTAGGGTCAGAGTTAGGGTTAGGGTTAGGGTACGAATTAGGGTTAAGGTTAGGGTACTGGTTAGGGTTATGGTTATAGTACGGGGTAGGTTTACAGTACGGGTTAGGGTTAGGGTGAAGTTTAGGGTTAGGGTTAGAATACGGTTAGGGTTAGGGTTAGGGTTAGAGTACAGGTTAGGGTTAGTTTTAGGGTTAGGGTTAGGGTTAGTGTTTGGGTGTGGGTTAGGGTTAGGGTTAGCGTAAGGGTTAGGCTTAGGTTTAGGGTCAGGGTTAGGGTTAGGTTTAGTGTTAGGGTACGGGTTAGGATTGCGGTTAGGCTGCGGGTTAGTTTTACGTTTAGGGTACAGGTAGGGATTATGGTTATGGTTAGGTTTAGGGTTAGGGTATGGGTTAGGGTTAAGTTACGGTTAAGGGTTATGGTTTGGGTTAGGGTTCGGGTTAAGTTTATGTTGTGAGTTAGGTTAGGGTTAGGGTTATGGTACAGGTTAGGTTTAGGGTACGTGTTAGGGTTAGGGTTAGGGTCAGGGTTTGGGTTAGGGTTAGGGTACGAATTAGGGTTAGGGTTAGAGTACGCATTAGGGTTAGGGTTATGGTACGGGTTAGGGTTACAGTACGGGTTCGGGTTAGGGTGAGGTTTAGGGTTAGGGTTAGGTTACGGTTAGGGTTAGGTTTAGGGTTAGAGTACGGGTTAGGGTTAGTGTTAGGGTTAGGGTTAGGGTCAGGGTTAGAGTACCGGTTAGTGTTAGGTTTAGGATTAAGGTTAGAGTACGGGTTAGGGTTAGTGTTAGGGTTATGGTTAGGGTTAGGTTTAGTGTACGGGTACGGGTTAGGGTTAGGGTTAGGGTTAGGGTACGGGGTAGGTTTAGTGTTAGTGTTAGTGTTAGGGTTAGGGTTAGGGTTAGGGTTAGGGTTAGGGTTAGGTTATGGGTTAGGCTTAGGGTACGTGTTAGGGTTAGGGTAAGGGTCAGGGTTAGGGTAGGTTTAGGGTTAGGGTACGGGTTAGTGTTAGCTTTAGGGTATGGGTTAGGGTTAGGTTTAGGATTAGGGTACAGGTTAGGTTTAGGGTACGGGATAGGGTTAGGGTTAGGTTTAGGGTTAGGCTTATTGTTAGGGTTATGGTACGGGTTAGGTTTAAGGTGCCGGTACGGGATAGGTTTAGTGTACGTGTTAGGTCTAGTGTTAGGGTTAAGTTTAGTGTGCGGGTTAGGGTTAGGGTTAGGGATAGAGTACGGGTTTGGGTTAGATTTAGGGTACGGGTTAGGTTTACCATTTGGGTACGGGTTCGGGTAAGGGTTAGGGTTAGGTTTAGGGTTAGGGGTTAGCGTTAGAGTTAGGGTTAGGCTACGGGTAGGGTTAGGGCATGAGTTAGGGTTCGGGTTAGGGTTAGTGTACAGGTTAGGGTTAGGTTTAGGTTTAGGGTTAGGCTTATTGTTAGGGTTATGGTATGGGTTAGGTTTAAGTTTCCGGTATGGGATAGGTTTAGTGTACGTGTTAGGTCTAGAGTTAGTGTTAGGTTTTGTGTGCGGGTTAGGGTTTGGGTTAGGGTACGTGTTAGGATTAGGGTTTGGGTACTGGTTAGGGTTACGTTTAGGGTGAGGGTAAGTGTTAGTTTTAGGGTTAGGGTAAGGGTTAGTGTTAGGGTACGGGTTAGGGTTAGAGTATGGTTTAGGGTTAGGTTTAGGGTTAGGGTTAGAGTTAGAGTACGGGTTAGGTTTAGTGTTAGGGTTAGGGTTAGGGTTAGTGTACGGATAGGGTTAGGGTTAGGGTTAGGGTACGTGGTAGTGTTAGGTTTAGGGTACGGGATAGGGTTAGTGTACGGGTTAAATTTAGGGTTAGGGTTAGGTTTAGGTTACGGGTTAGTGTTAGGGTACGGGATAGGGTTAGGTTTAGGTGCGGGTTAGGGTTATGGTACGGGTTAGGGTTAAGTTTAGGGTCAGGGTTAGGGTTAGGGATAGGGTTATGGTATGGGTTAGGGTTAGGGTTACGGTTAGGGTTACGGTACGGGTTAGGGTTAAGGTTACGGTACGGGATAGGTGTAGTGTACGTGTTAGGTCTAGGGTTAGGGTTAGGTTTAGTGTGCGGGTTAGAGTTAGGGTTAGGTTTAGGGTACGTGTTAGGGTTAGGGTTTGGGTACGGGTTAATATTACGTTTAGGGTTAGGGTATGGGTTAGGTTTAGGGTTAGGGTAAGGGTTAGTGTTAGGGTACGGGTTAGGGTTAGGATTAGGGTTAGGGTACGTTTAGGGTTAGGGTTAGGGTTAGGGTTCGGGTTAGGGTTAGTCTACGGGTTAGGGTTAGGTTTAGGTTTGGGGTTAGGGTTAGGGTTAGTGTTAGGTTTACGTTACGGTTTAGGGTTAATATTACGGTACATGATAGGTTTAGTGTACGTGTTAGGTCTAGGGTTAGGGTTAGTTTTAGTGTGCAGTATAGGGTAGGGTTAGGGTACGTGTCAGGGTTAGGGTTTGGGTACGGGTTAGGGTTACGTTTAGGGTTAGGGTACGGGTTAGGTATAGTGTAAGGGTTAGGGTTAGTGTTAGGGTACGGGTTAGTGTTAGATTACGGGTTAGGGTTACATTTAGGGTTAAGGTTAGGGTTAGAGTACAAGTTAGGGTTAGTGTTAGTGTTAGGGTTAGGGTTAGGGTAGGAGTATGGGATAGGGTTAGGGTTAGGTTTAGTGTACGGATAGGGTTAGGGTTAGGTTTAGGTTACAGGTTAGGGTTAGGTTTAGGGTACGGATAGGGTTAGTGTACGGGATAAGTTTAGGGTTAGGTTTAGTTTTAGGTTACTGTTTAGGTTTAGGGTACGGGTTAGGGTACTGTTAGGTCCGGGTTAGGGTTAGGGTATGGGTTAGGGTTAGGGTTATGGTTGGGGTTAGGGTACGTGTTAATTTTAGGGTTAGGTTATGGGTCAGGGTTACGGTTACGTTTAGGGTTAGGGTTAAGTTATGGGTTAGGGTTAGGGTACGGGTAAGGGTTATGGTTAGGGTTAGGGTTAGGTTTAGGTTTAGGGTGCTAGTTAGTGTTACGGTAAGGGTTAGGGTTAGGGTTAGCGCTAGGGTATGGGTTACAGTTACTCTTAGGGATTGGGTACGGGTTATGGTTAGGGTTAGGTTACGAATTAGGGTTGGGTACTGGTTAGGGTTAGGGTTAGGTTTAGGTGTGGGTTAGGGTTAGGGTACAGGTTAGGGTTAGGTTTAGGGTCAGGGTTAGGATTAGGGATAAGGTCATGGTACGGGTTAGGGTTAGGGTTAGGGTTACGGTATGGGTTAGTTTTAGGGTTAGGGTACGGGTTAGGGTTACGGTTAAGGTTAGGGTTAGTGTTAGGTTATGGATTAGGGTTAGGGTAAGGGTAAGGGTTATGGATAGGGTTACGGTTAGGTTTAGGTTTAGGGTGCGTGTTAGGCTTAGGGTTAGGGTTAGGGTTAGCGCTAGGGTATGGGTTAGGTTTACTCTTAGTGTTTGGGTACGGGTTAGGGTTAGGGTTAGGGTACGGAATAGGGTTGGATACGGGTTAGGACAAGGGTAAGGGTTAGGTTTAGGGTACTGGATAGGGTTAGCGAACAGTTTAATTTTAGGGTTAGGGTTCGGTTTAGGTTACGGGTTAGGGTTAGCGTACGGGTTAGGATTAGGTTTAAGGTGCGGGTTGGGTTAGGGTTAGGGTTAGTGTAAGGTTTAGGGTTAGGTTTAGGGTCAGGGTTAGGGTTAGGGTTAGTGTTAGGGTATGGGTTAAGGTTAGGGTTGGGGTTAGGGTCTGGGTTAGTTTTAGGGTTAGGTTACGGATTAGGGTTATGGTTAAGGTTAGGGTTAGGGTTAGGTTATTGGTTAGGGTTAAGTTACGGTTAAGTGTTATGTTTTGGGTTAGGGTTAGGGTTAAGTTTAGGGTGCGGGTTAGGGTTAGGGTTAGGGTACGGTTAAGGTTAGAGTACAGATTTGAGTTAGTGTTACGGTACGGGTTAGGTTTACCATTTGGGTACGGGTTCGGGTAAGGGTTACGGTTAGGCTTAGGGTTAGGGGTTAGGGTTAGAGTTAGGAATAGGCTACGGGTAGGTTTAGGGTACGGGTTAAGGTTAGGGTTAAGGTTCAGTTAGGGTTAGTGTACGGGTTAGGGTTAGGGTTTGGGTTAGTGTTAGGGACACGGTACGGGTTAGCGTTAAGGTTAGGGTACGGGATAGGGTTAGTGTACGTGTTAGGTCTAGGGTTAAGGTTAGGTTTAGTGTGCGGATTAGGGTTAGGGTTAGGGTTAGGGTTCGGATACGTGTTAGGGTAGGGTTTGGGTATGGGTTAGCGTTACGTTTAGGGTTAGGGTATGGGTTAGGTTTAGGGTTAGGGTTCGGGTACGGTTTAGATTTAGGGTACGGGATAGAGTTAGTGTTAGGGTCACGGTTAGGGTTAGGTTTAGGGTTAGGGTTAGGGTTAGGGTTAGCGCTAGGCTATGTGTTAGGGTTACTGTTAGGGTTTGGGTACGGGTTAGGGTTAGGGTACGGGATAGGTTTGGGTACGGCATAGGTAAAGGGTTAGGGTTAGGTTTAGGGTAGGGGTTACAGTTAGGTTTAGGGTTAGGGTTAGGGTATGTGTTATGCTTAGTGTACGGGTTAGGGTTAGGGTTAGGGTCAGGGTTAGGGTTAGGTTTAGGGTACGAGTTAGTGTTAGGGTTAGGTTTAGGGTACGGGTTAGGGTTAGGGTTAGGGTTAAAGTACAGGTTAGGTTTAGGGTACGGGTTAGGGTTAGGTTTAGGGTCAGGGTTAGGGTTAGGGTTAGGGTACGAGTTAGGGTTAGGGTTAGCTTACGGGTTAGGGTAGGGTTATGGTACGGGTTAGGGTTACAGTACGGGGTAGGATTAGGATGAGGGTAGGGTTAGTGTTAGAGTATGGTTAGGTTAGTGTTAGGGTTAGGGTTAGGGTTAGGGTTATTGTACGGGTTAGGCTAAGGGTTAGGTTTAGGGTTAGGATACGAGTTAGGGTTAGGTTTAGGGTAAGGAATAGGGTTAGCGTACGGGTTAAGTTTAGGGTTAGGTTTAGGTTTAGGTTACGGGTTTGGGTTAGGGTACGAGTTAGGGTTAGTTTGAGGGTGCGGGTTAGGGTAAGGGTTAGGGTTAGTGTAAGGTTTAGGGTTAGGTTTAGGGTCAGGGTTAGGTTTAGGGTTAGTGTTAGGGTACGGATTAGGGTTAGGGTTGAGGTTTGGGTACCGGTTTGTTTTAGAGTTAGGGTACGGTTTAGGGTTATGGTTAAGGTTAGGGTTAGGTTTAGGGTATGGGTTAGGGTTAAGTTACGGTTAAGGGTTACGGTTTGGGTTAGGGTAAGGGTTAAGTTAAGGGTGCAGGTAGGGTTAGGGTTAGGGTTAGAGTACGGGTTTGGGTTAGTGTTGGTTACGGGTTAGGTTTAATATTTGGGTAAGGGTTATGGTAAGGGTTATGGTTAGCGTTAGGTTTAGGGGTTATGTTTAGGGTTAGGGTTAGGCTACGGGTAGGATTAGGGTACGGGTAAGGGTTAGGGTTCAGGTTAGGGTTAGGGTTAGGGTTCGGGTTAGGGTTAGTGTACGGGTTAGTGTTAGTGTTAGGGTTAGGGTTAGGTTTAGGGTTAGTGTTAGGGTTATGGTACGGGTTAGTGTTAAGTTTAGGGTACGGGATAGGGTTAGTGTACGTGTTAGGTCTAGGGTTAGGGTTAGGTTTAGTGTGCGGGTTAGGGTTAGGGTTAGGGTACGTGTTAGGGTTAGGGTTTGGGTAAGTGTTAGTGTTAGGGTACGGGTTAGGGTTAGAGTATGGGTTAGGGTTAGGTTTAGGGTTAGGTTTAGTGTTAGAGTACAGGTTAGGATTATTGTTAGGGTTAGGGTTAGGGTTAGTGTACGGATAGTGTTAGGGTTAGCGTTAGGGTTAGTGTACAGGTTATGGTTAGGGTTGGGGTTAGGGTACGGGTTAGTTTTAGGTTTTGGTACGGGTTAGGGTTATCGTTAAGGTTAGGTTTAGGTTGAGGGTATGGGTTAGGGTTAGGTTACGGTTAAGGGTTATAGTTTGGGTTAGGTTTAGGGTTAAGTTTTGGGTGTGGGTTAGGGTTAGGTTTAGTTTTAGGGTTAGAGTTAGAGTACGGGTTTGGGTTAGTGTTAGGGTACGGGTTAGGTTTACCGTTTGGGTATGGGTTAGGGTAAGGGTTAGGGATAGGTTTAGGGTTAGGCCTTAGGGTTAGAGTTAGGGTTAGGCTATGGGTAGGGTTAGGGTACGGGTTAGGCTTAGGGTTAGCGTTCGGGTGAGGGTTAGTGTATGCGTTAGGGTTAGGTTTAGGGTTAGGGTTAGGGTTAGTGTTAGGGTTACGGTACGGGTTAGGGTTAAGGATAGGGTTCGGGAAGGGTTAGTGTACATGTTAGGTCTAGGGTTAGGGATAGGTTTAGTGTGCGGGTTATGGATAGGTTTCGTGTGTGGGTTAGGGTTAGGGTTGGGGTACGTGTTAGGGTAAGGGTTTGGGTACAGTTTAGGGTTAGGGTACGGGTTAGGATTAGGGTTAGGATTAGGGTACTGGTTAGGGTTAGGGTACGTGTTAGAGTTAGGGTTAGGGTTAGGGTTACGGTTAAGTTTAGGTTTAGGGTTACGGTTAGGGTATGGGTAAAGTTAACAGTACGAGTTAGGGTTAGTGTTAGGGTCTGTTTAGGGTTAGGTTTATAGTGGAGGGTTAGGGTTAGTGTTAGGGTTAGGATTAGGGTTAGGGGACGGGTTAGGTTTAGGGTACGGTTTAGGGTACGTGTTAGGTTTAGTGTTAGGTTACGGGTTAGGGTTAGGGTTAGTGTTAGGGTACGGTTAGGGTTAGGCTAAGGGTTAAGTCTAGGCTTAGGGTTAGGTTTAGGATGCGGGTTAGGGTTAAGGTTAAGGTATAGGATTAGGGTTAGGGTTCGGGTCAGGAATAGGGTTAGGTTTAGGGTTAAGGTTAGGGTTGGGTACGGTTTAGGGTTACGGTACGAGTTAGGCTTAGGGTAAGGGTTAGGTTTAGGGTTAGGATTATAGTAGGGGGTTAGGTTTAGGGTTAGGATTATAGTAGGGGGTTAGGGTTAGTGTTAGGGTTACGTTTAGGGTTAGAGTACTGTTTAGGGTTAGTGTTAGGGTTATGGGTAGTGTTAGGGTTAGGGTTCAGGTTAGAGTATGGGTTAGGGTTAGGATTAGGTTTAGGGTTAGGTTTAGAGTAAGGGATAGGGTTAGTGTTAGTGTTTGGGTTAGGGTTAGGGTTAGGGTTAGGGTTAGGATTAGTGTAAGGGTTAGTGTTAGGTTTAGAGTCAGGGTTAGGGTTAGGGTTATGGTACGGGTTAGGGTTAGGTTTAGGGTACGGGATAGGGTTAGAGTACGGGTTAAGTTTAGGGTTAGGGTTAGGTTTAGGTTACGGATTAGTGTTAGGGTACGGGTTTGGGTTAGGTTTAGGGTGCGGGTGAGGGTTAGGGTTAGGGTACGGGTTAGGGTTAGGTTTAGGGTCAGGTTTAGGGTTAGGGATAGGGTTATGGTACGAGTTAGTGCTATGGTTGGCGTTAGGGTACAGGTTAGTTTTAGGGTTTGTGTACGGGTTTGGGTTACGGTTAAAGTTAGGGTTAGGTTTAGGGTCAGGGTTAAGTACGAGTTATCGTTAGTGTTAGGGTTAGGGTTATGGTTAGGGTTAGGGTAAGGGTTAGGGTTTGGGTTAAGTTTAGGGTTAGAATATGGGGTAGGGTTAGTGTTAGGGTTAGGGTTAGGGTTAATGAACGGGTTAGGCTTAGGGTTAGGTTTATTGTTAGGATAAGGGTGAGGGTTAGGTTTAGGGTACGGGATAGTGTTAGCGTACAGGTTAAGTTTAGGGTTAGGGTTAGGTTTAGGTTACGGGTTAGCGTTAGGGTACGGGTTAGGGTTAGGTTTAGGGTGTGGGTTAGGGTTAGGGTTATGATTAGTGTAAGGGTTAGTGTTAGGTTTAGAGTCAGGGTTAGGGTTAGAGTTAATGTTAGTGTACGCCTTAAGGTTAGGATTGGGGTTAGGGTACGGGTTTGCTTTAGCGTTAGGGTACGGGTTAGTGCTATGGTTAAGGTTAGGGTTAGGTTTAGGTTATGGGTTTGGTTTAGGTTATGGTTAAGGGTTAAGTTCTGGGTTAGGGTTAGGGTTAAGTTTAGGGTGCGGGTTAGGGTTAGGGTTAGGGTAAGGGTTAGGGTTAGGGTTAGAGTACAGGTTTGAGTTAGTGTTAGGGTACGTGTTAGATTTACCGTTTGGGTACGGGTTAGGGTAAGGGTTAGGGTTAGGGTTAGGGTTAGAGGTTAGGGTTAAAGTTAGGGTTAGGCTATGGGAAGGGTTAGGGTATGGGTTAGGGTTAGGGTTAGGGTTAGGATTATAGTATGGGTTTGGGGGAGTGTTAGGTTATGGGTTAGGTTACCGTTTGGGTACGGGTTAGGGTAAGGGTTAGGGTTAGGGGTTAGGGTTAGATTTAGGGTTAGGCTAAGGGTAGGGTTAGGTTACGGTTCAGGGTCAGGGTTAGGGTTGGGTTAGGGTTAGTGTAAGGGTTACGTTTAAGGTTAGGGTTAGGGTTAGTGTTAGGGTTACGGTACGGGTTAGAGTTAAGGTTAGGGTACGGGATAGGGTTAGTGTAAGTGTTAGGTCTAGGGTTAGGGTTAGGTTTAGTGTGCAGGTTAGAGTTAGTGTTAGGGTTAGGTTACGTGTTAGGGTTAGGGTTTGGGTACGGGTTAGGGTTAAGTTTAGGGTTACGGTACGAGTTAGGTTTAGGATTAGGGTTAGGGTATGGTTTAGGATTAGGGTAGAGTTTATGGTTAGGGTTAGGTCAGGATTAGGGTTAGGTTTAGGGTTAGGTTTAGGGTTAGGGTACAGGTTAGGTTTACTGTACGGGTTAGGGTTAGGGTTAGGATTAGCGTTAGGGTTATAGTACAGGTTAGGGTTAGAATTAGGGTTAGGTTTAGGGTTAGTTTACGGGGTAAGTTTAGTGCTAGGGTTAGGGTTAGGGTACGGGTTAGGGTTATAGTACACGTTAGGGTTAGAATTAGGGTTAGGTTTAGGGTTCGAGTACGGGTTAGTGTTAGTGTTAGGGTTAGGGTTAGTGTTAGGGTATGGGTTAGGGTTAGAGTACGGGTTAGGGTTAGGTTTATGGTTAGGGTTAGGGTTAGTGTACGGATAGGGTTAGGGTTAGGGTTAGGGTATGGGTTAGCTTTAGGTTTAGGGTACGGGATAGGGTTAGCGTAAGGGTTTAGTTTAGGGTTAGGTTTAGGTTTAGGTTACGGGTTTGTTTTAGGGAACGAGTTAGGGTTAGGTTTAGGTGCGGGTTAGGGATAGGTTTAGGGTTAGGTTTAGGTTTAGGCGCGGGTTAGGGTTAATGTTAGGTTTAGGGGTTAGGCTTAGTGTTAGGTTAGGCTACGGGTAGGGTTAGGGTACGGTTTAGGGTTAGGGTTAGGGTTCGGGTTAGGGTTAGTGTATGGGTTAGAGTTAGGGTTAGGTTTAGGGTTAGGGTTAGGATTACGGTTAGTGTTAGGGTACCGGTACGGGTTAGGGTTAAGGTTACGGTACGGGATAGGGTTAGTGTTTGTGTTAGGTCTAGGGTTAGGGTTAGGTTTAGTGTGCGGATTCGGTTTAGGTTTAGGGTTAGGGTTAGGGTTAGAGTATGTTTTAGGGTTATGGTTTGGGTACGGGTTAGGGTTCCATTTAGGGTTAGGGTACAGGTTAGGTTTAGGGTTAGGGTAAGGGTTAGTGTAGGGTACAGGTTAGGGTTAGGTTTAGGGTTAGTGTTAGGGTTAGAGTACGGGTTAAGTTTAGTGTTAGTGTTAGGGTTAGGGTTAGTGTGCGGATAGGGTTAGGGTTAGGATTAGAGTATGGGGTAGGGTTAGTGTTAGGGTTAGGATTAGGGTTAGGGTTAGGGTACGGGTTAGGGTTAGGGTTAGGGTTAGGGTTAGGGTTAGAGTACAGGGTAGGGTTACTGTTAGGGTTAGGAGTAGGTTTAATGTACGGGTTAGGCTTAGGGTTAGGTTTAGGTTTAGGACACGGGTTAGGGTTAGGTTTAGGGTATGGGATAGGGTTAGCGTACGGGTTATGTTTAGGGTTAGGGTTAGGTTTAGGTTACGGGTTAGGGTTAGGGTACGGGTTAGGGTTAGGTTTAGGGTGCGGGTTAGGGTTAGGGTTAGGATTAGTGAAAGGTTTAGGGTCAGGTTTAGGGTCAAGGTTAGGGTTAGGGTTAGTGTTAGGGTACGATTTAGGGTTAGGGTTGGGGTTAGGGTATGGGTTATTGTTAGGGTTAGGGTAAGGGTTAGGTTTACGGTTAAGGTTAGGGTTAGGTTTAGGGTATGGGTTAGGGTTAGGTTACGGTTAAGGGTTATGGTTTGGGTTAGGGTTAGGGTTAATTTTAGGGTGCTGGTTAGGGTTAGGGTTAGGGTTAGAGTACGGTTTAGGGTTAGTGTTAGGGTTAGGGTTAGGGTTAGTGTTAGGGTACGGGTTAGGTTTAGAGTATGGGTTAGGGTTAGGTTTTGGGTTAGGGTTAGGGTTAGAGTACGGGTTAGGGTTAGTGTTAGGTTTAGGGTTAGTGTTAGGGTTAGTGTACGGATAGGGTTAAGGTACGGGTTAGGGTACGGGTTAGGGTTCGGTTTATGGTACGGGATAGGGTTAGCGTACAGGTTAATTTTGGGTTTAGGGTTAGATTTAGGTTACGGGTTAGGGTTAGGTTTACGTGCGGGTTAGGGTTAGGTTTAGGGTACGGGTAGGGTTAGGTTTAGGGTCAGGGTTAGAGTTAGTGATAGGGTTATGGTATGGGTTAGGATTAGGGTTGGGGTTAGAGTACGGGTTAGTTTTAGGATTAGGGTGCGGGTTAGAGTAACGGTTAAGGTTAGGGTTAGTGTTAGGGTATGGGTTAGGTTAGGGTATGGGTAAGGATTAAGGTTAGGGTTAGGGTTAGCTTTAGGTTTAGGGTGCAGGTTAGGTTTAGGGTTAGGTTTAGTGTTAGGGTTAGCGCTAGGGAATGGCTTAGGGTTACTGTTAGGGTTTGGGTACAGGTTAGGGTGAGGGTTAGGTTATGGGATATGGTTTGGTACAGGTTAGGTCAAGGGTTAGGGTAGGTTTATGGTAAGGGTTAGGGTTAGGGTTTGGTTAGGGTTAGGTTTAGGGTATGGGTTAGGCTTAGGGTACGAGTTAGGGTTAGGGTTAACGTCAGTGTTAGGGTTAGGGTTAGCGTTAGGGTACGGTTTAGGGTTAAGATTAGGGTATGGGTTAGGGATAGGGTATTGGTACGGGTTAGGGTTACATTATGGGTTAGGGTTAGGGTGAGGGTTAGGGTAAGGGTTAGAGTACGGTTAGGGTTAGGGTTAGGGTTAGAGTACAGGTTAGGGTTAATGTTAGTGTTAGGGTTAGGGTTAGGGTTAGGGTACGGGTTAGAGTTAGGGTTAGGTTTAGGGTAGGAGTACGGGGTAGGGTTAGTGTTAGGGTTAGGGTTAGGGTTAATGTACGGGTTAGGTTTAGGGTTAGGTTTAGGGTTAGGATACGGGTTAGGGTTAGTTTTAGAGTACGGGATAGGGTTAGCATATGGGTTAAGTTTGGGTTAGGGTTAAGTTTAGGTTACGGGATAGGGTTAGGGTACAGGTTAGGGTTAGGTTTAGGGCGCGGGTTAGGGTTAGTGTAAGTGATAAGGTTAGGTTTAGGGTCAGGGTTAGGGTTAGGGTTAGTGTTATGGTACGGGTTACGTTTAGGGTTGGGTTCAGGGTACGGGTTAGTTTTAGGGTTAGGATACATGTTAGCATTATGGTTAATTTTAGGGTTAGGGTTAGGGTTGGGTTAGGGTTAGAGTACGGGTTTGGGTTAGTGTTAGGGTATGGGTTAGGTTTACTGTTTGGGGACGGGTTAGGGTAAAGGTTAGGGTTAGGGTTAGGGATAGGGGTTAGTGTTAGAGTTACGGTTAGGCTACGGGTAGGTTTAGGGTACGGGTTAGGGTTAGGGTTAGGTTTCGGGTTAGGGTTGGTGTTCGGCTTAGGGTTAGGGTTAGGGTTAGGGTTAGAGTTAGGGTTACGGTACGGGTTAGGGTTAAGTTTAAGGTACGGGATAGGGTTAGTGTACGTGGTAGTTCTAGGTTTAGGGTTAGTTTAGTGTGTGGGTTAGGGTTAGGGTTAGGTTTAGGGTTATGGTACGGGTTTGGGTACAGTATGGGTTAGAGTTAGGGTGAGGTTTAGGGTTAGGGTTAGAGTTCAGTTAGGGTTAGGGTTAGAGTATGGGTTAGGGTTGGTGTTAGGGTTAGGGTTAGGGTTAGGGTTAGGTTTAGGTTACGGGTACGGTTTAGGGTTAGATTTAGGGTTAGAGTTAGAGTACGGGGTAGGGTTGGTGTTTGGGTTAGGGTTGGGGTTAGGGTTAGGGTATGGGTTAGGCTTAGGGTACGGTTTAGGTTTAGGGTTTGGGTCAGGTTTAGGGTTAGGGTTAGGGTTAGGGTTAGCACTACGGTATGGGTTAGGGTTACTGTTAGGGTTTGGGTACGGGTTAGGGTTAAGGTTAGTTTACGCGATAGGGTTGGTTATGGGTTAGGTCAATGGTTAGGGTTAGGTTTAGGTACGGGTTAGGGTTAGGGTTAGGATTAGGGTTAGGGTTACGGTATGGGTTAGGCTTAGGGTATGGGTTAGGATTAGGGTTAGGGTACGGGTTAGGGTTAGGTTTAGGGTACAGGTTAGGGTTAGTTTGGGGTTAGGGTATGGGTTAGTTTTAGCGTACGGTTTAGGGTTAGGGTTAGGGTCAGGGTTAGGGTTAGGGTTAGGGTTAGGGTACGGTTTAGGTTTAGGTTTAGGGTACGGGTTAGGGTTAGGTTTAGGGTTAGCGTACAGGTTAGTTTAGGGTACGGGTTAGGGTTAGGGTGAGGGTTAGGTTTAGGGTTAGAATACGGTTAGAGTTAGGGTTAGGGTTAGAGTACGGGTTAGGGTTAGTGTTAGGGTTAGGGTTAGGGTCAGGTTTAGAGTACCGGTTAGGGTTAGGGTAAGGGTTACTGTTAGAGTACGGGGTAGGGTTAGTGTTAGGGTTAGGGTTAGGGTTAGAGTACGGGTTAGAGTTAGTGTTAGGGTTAGGGTTAGGTTTAGGTTTAGGGGACGGGTACGGGTTAGGGTTAGGGTTAGAGTACGGGGAAGGTAGGATTTAGGGTTAGGGTACGGGTTAGGTTTAGGTTACAGGATTAGGGTTAGGACAAGTGTTAGGGTCAGGTTTAGGGTACCGGATAGGGTTAGGGGTAGGTTTAAGGTTAGGGGTAGGGTATGGGTTAGGCTTAGGGTACGGGTTAGGGTTAGGGTTATTGTCAGGGTTAGTGTTAGGGTTAGGGTACGAGTTAGGGTTAGGGTTAGGTTACTGTACGGTTTTGGGTTACGGTTAGGTTTAGGGTTAAGGTTAGAGTACGGGGTGGGTTAGTGTTAGGGTTAGGTTAAGGGTTAAGGTACGGGTTAGGGTTAGAGTTAGGCTTAGGGTTAGAGTACGAAGTAGGGTTAGAGTTAGGGTTCGAGTACGGATAGGGTTAGGGTTAGGGTTAGGATTAGAGTACGGGTTAGGGTTAGTGTACAGGTTAGGGGTAGGGTCAGTGTTAGGGTTAGGGTAAGAGTTAGGGTTAGGGTTAGGCTACGGTTAAGCGTTATGGTTAGCGTTAGGGTTAGGGTTAAGTTTAAGGTGCGGTTTAGGGTTAGGGTTAGGGTTAGGGTTAGAGTACGGTTTTGGGATAGTGTTAGGAAACGGGTTATGTTTACCGTTTGGGTACGGTTTAGGTAAGGGTTAGGGATAGGGTTAGAGTTAGGGGTTAGGGTTAGATTTTTTGTTAGGCTACGGGATAGGGTTAGAGTACGGGTTAGGGTTAGGGTTAGGGTTAGGGTTAGGGTTAGGTTTAGGGTTATAGTACGAGTGTGGGTTAGAGATAGGGTTAGGTTTAGTATTAGAGTACGGGTTAGGGATAGTGTTAGGTTTAGGGTTAGTGTTAGGGTACGGGTTAGGGTTAGCGTATGGGTTAGGGTTACGTTTAGGTTTAGGGTTAGTGCTAGAGTACGGGTTAGGTTTAGTGTTAGGGTTGGGGTTAGGGTTAGGGTTAGAGTGCGGATAGGGTTAGGGATAGGGTTAGGTTTAGGGTTAGGTTTAGGGTTAGGGTTATGGTCAGGGATAGAGTATGGTTTAGGGTTAGGGTTTGTGTTAGTGTTAGAGTATGGGGTAGGGTTAGTGTTAGTGTTAGGGTTAGGGTTAATGTACGGGTTAGTTTAGGGTTAGGTTTAGGGTTAGTTTACGGTTTAGGGTTAGGTTTAGTGTACGGGATAGGTTTAGCGTACAGGTTAAGTTTAGAGTTAGGGTTAGGCTTAGGTTACTGGTCAGTGTTAGGTTTGGTGTGGGTTAGGGTTAGGGTTAGGGTTAGGGTACAGGTTAGGGTTAGGGTGGGGTTAGGGTACGGGTTAATTTTAATGTACGGGTAATGGTTACGGTTAAGTTTAGGGTTAGTGTTAGGGTATGGTTTAGGGTCAGGGTACGGATAATGGTTAGGGTTAGGTTTAGGGTTAGTTTTAGCGTTAGGGTATGGTTTAGGGTTACTGTTAGGGTTTGGGTACGGGTTAGGGTTAGTGTTAGGTTACGGGTTAGGTTAAGGGTTAGGGTAGGATTAGTTTTAGGGTTAGGGTATGGGTAAGGCTTAGGGTACGGGTTAGGGTTAGGGTCAGGGTTAGTTTTAGGGTTAGGGTTAGGGTACGGGTTAGGTTTAGGGTTAGGGTATGGGTTAGGGTTAGGTTTAGGGTTAGGGTATGGGTTAGGTTTAGGATACCGGTTAGGGTTAGGGTTAGGGTCAGGGTTAGTGTTAGGGTTAGGGTACGAATTAGGGTTAGGTTTAGGGTATGGGTTAGGTTTAGGGTTATGGTATGGGTTAGGGTTACAGTACTGGTTAGGGTTAGGGTGAGGGTTAGGGTTAGGGTTAGGGTTAGAATACATTTAGGGTTAGGGTTAGGCTTAGGGATAGAGTACGGTTTAGGGTTAATGTTAGGGTTAGGTTTAGGGTTAGGGTTAGGGTACGGGTTAGGGTTAGGTTTAGAGTTAGTGTTAGAGTACGGGGAGGGTTAGTGTTAGGGTTAGGGTTATGGTTAGAGTACAGGTTAGGGTTAGTTTTAGGATTAGGGTTAGGGTTAGGGTACGGGTTAGGATTATGGTTAGGGTTAGTGTTTGCGTGCGGGGTAGGGTTAGTGTTCCGGTTAGGGTTAGGGTTAGAGTACGGGTTTGGGTTAGTGTTAGGGTACTGGTTAGGTTTACCATTTGGGTACGGGTTAGGGTAAGTATTAGGGTTAGGGTTAGGGTTAGGGTACGTGTTAGGTTTAGGGTTTGGGTACGGTTTAGGGTTACGTTTAGGGTTAGGGTACGAGTTAGGTTTAGGTTTAGGTTAAGGGTAAGTGTTAGGGGACGTGATAGGGTTAGAGTATGGGTTAGGGTTAGGTTTAGGTTTAGTGTTAGGGTTAGAGTACGGGTTAGGGTTAGAGTACGGGTTAGGTTTAGGGTCAGGGTTAGGGTTAGGGTTAGTGTTAGGGTTAGGGTTAGGGTTAGGGTTAAAGTACGGGTTAGTTTTAGGGTACAGGTTAGGTTGGTACGGGTTAGTTTTAGGGTTATGATACGGTATAGGGTTACATTACGGGTTAGGGTTAGGGTCAGCGTTAGGGTTAGGGTTAGGGTACGGGTTAAGGTTAGGGTTTTGGTACGGGTTAGGGTTACAGTACGGGTTAGGGTTAGGGTGAGGGTTAGGGTTAGTGTTAGAGTACGGTTAGGGTTAGTGTTTGGGTTAGGGTTAGGGTTAGAGTACGGGTTAGGGTTAGTGTTAGGGTTAGGGTTAAGGTTAGGTTTAGGGTTAGGGTTAGGGTACGGGTTAGGGTTAGGGTTAGGTTTAGGGATAGAGTACTTGGTAGGATTAGTGTTAGTGTTCGTGTTAGGGTTGGGGTTAATGTACGGTTTAGGCTTAGGGTTAGGATTAGAGTTAGGATATGGGTTAGGGTTAGGTTTTGGGTACCGTATAGGGTTAGCGTATGGGTTAAGTTTAGGGTTAGGGTTAGGTTTAGGGTTAGGCTTAGGGTACGGGTTAGGAGTAGGGTTAGGTTTAGGGTTAGGGTTAGGGTTAGGGTACGGGTTAGGGTTAGGGTTAGGTTTAGGGTACGGGTTAGTGTTAGGGTTAGGGTTAGGGTACAGGTTAGGTTTAGGTTACGGGTTAGGTTTAGGGTACGGGTTAGTTTTAGGGTTATGGTACGGTATAGGGTTACAGTTGGGTTAGGGTTAAGGTGAGGGTTAGTATTAGGGTTAGAGTATGGTTAGGGTTAGGGTTAGGGTTAATGTACGGTTTAGGCATAGGGTTAGGTTTAGGGTTAGGATATGGGTTAGGGTTAGGTTTAGGGTACGGGTGAGGTTTAGCGTACGGGTTATGTTTAAGGTTACGGTTAGGTTTAGGTTACGGTTTAGGGTTAGGGTACGCGTGAGGATTAGGTTTAGGGTGCAGGTTAGGGTTAGGGTTAGGGTTAGGGTATGTGTTAGGGATAGGGTTTGGGTATGGGTTAGCGTTACGTTTAGGGTTAGGGTACGGGTTAGGTTTAGGGTTAGGTTAGGGTACGGTTTAGGGTTAGGGTATGGGTTACGGTTTGGTTTAGGGTCAGGGTTATGGTTAGTTTTAGGTATAGGGTTAGGGTTAGGGTACGGGTTAGGGTTACTGTACGGGTAAGTGTTAGGTTTAGGGTTAGGGTTAGGTTTAGGGTTAGGGTACAGATTAGGGTTAAAGTACGGGTTAGGGTTAGGGTTAGGGTCAGGGTTAGGGTTAGGGTTAGGGGTAGGGTACGGGTTAGGGTAAGGTTAGGTTTAGGGTACGGGTTAGGGTTAGGGTTAAGGTTAGGGTACGGGTTAGGTTTAGGGTATGGGTTAGGTTTAGGTTACGGGTTAGTTTTAGGGTTATGGTATGGTGTAGGGTTACAGTACGGGTTAAGGTTAAGGTGAGGGTTAGTGTTAGGGTTAGAGTATGGTTAGGGTTAGTGTTAGGGTTAATGGATGGGTTAGGCTTAGGGTTACGTTTAGGGTTAGGATATGGTTTAGGGTTAGGTTTAGGGTACGGGATAGGGTTAGCGTACGGGTTAACTTTAGGGTTACGGTTAGGTTTAGGTTACGGGTTAGGGTTAGGGTACGGGTTAGGGTTAGGTTTAGGGTGCGGGTTAGGGTTAGGGTTAGGGTTAGTGTAAGGGTTAGGGTTAGGTTTAGGGTCAGAGTTAGGGTTAGGGTTAGTGTTAGGGTACGTATTAAGGTTAAGGTGGGGGTTAGGGTACGGGTTAGTTTTAGAGTTAGGGTATGGGTTAGGGTTATGGTTAAGGTTAGGGTTATGGTGAGGGTATGGGTTAGGGTTAGGTTACGGTTAAGGTTTATGGTTTCGGTTAGGGTTAGTGTTAAGTTTAGGGTGCGGGTTAGGGTTAGGGTTAGGGTTAGAGTACGGGTTTGGGTTAGTGTTAGGGTACGGGTTAGGTTTACCGCCAGGGTACGGGTTAGCGTTAGGGTTAGGGTTAGGTTACGGGTTAGGGTTAGGTGTAGGGTACAGGATAGGGTTAGCGTATGGGTTAAGTTTAGTGTTAGGTTAGGTTTAGGTTACGGTTTAGTGTTAGGGTATGGATTAGGGTTAGGTTTAGGTGAGGGTTAGCGTTAGGGTTAGGGGTAGGGTTAGGATTAAGGTACGGGTTAGGGTTAGTTTTAGGGTCAGGGTTAGCGTTTGGGATAGGGTTATGGTACGGGTTAGGGTTAGGGTTGGGGTTAGGGTACGGGTTAGTTTTAGGGTTGGGTTACAGGTCAGGGTTACGGTTAAGGTTAGGTTTAGGGTTAGGGTATGGGTTAGGGTTACGGTATGGTTAAGTGTTATGGTTAGGGTTAGGGTTAGGGTTAGGTTTAGGGTGCTGTTTAGGGTTAGGGTTAGAGCTAGGGTATGGGTTAGTGTTAGGGTAAGGGTTCGGGATAGCGTTCGGTACGGGTTAGGTTTAGGGTACTGGTTAGGTTTAGCATTAGGGTTATGGTATGGGTTAGCGTTAGGGTAGGGGTTAGTGTTAGGGTACGGGTTAGGTCTAGGGTTAGGGTTTGGTTTAGGATACGGGTTATGGTTAGGGTTAGGGTACGTTTAGGGTTAGGGTTAGGGTTCGGGTTAGTGTTAGTGTACGGGTTAGGGTTAGGGTTAGGGTTAGGGTTAGGGTTAGTGTTAGGTTTACAGTACGGTTTAGCATTAAGTTTACGGTACGGGATAGGTTTAGTGTACGTGTTAGGTCTAGGGTTAGGGTTAGGTTTAGTGTGAGGGTAGGGTAAGGGTTAGGTTTAGGGTACGTGTTAGGGTTAGGGTTTGGGTATGGGTTAGGGTTACGTTTAGGGTTAGGGTACAGGTTAGGTTAGGGTTAGGTTAAGGGTTAGTGTTAGGGTACGGGTTAGGGTTAGGGTTGGGGTTAGGGTACGGGTTAGTTTTAGGTTTAGGGTACGGGTTAGGGTTACGGTTAAGGTTAGGTTTAGGGTTAGGGTATGGGTTAGGGTTAGGTTACAGTTAAGGGTTATGGTTTGTGTTAGGGTTAGTGTTAAGTTTAGGGTACGGGTTAGGGTTAGGGTTAAGGTACGTGTAACGTTACGGGTTAGGGTAGGATACGGGTTAGGGTTAGGGTTAGGATTAGGGTTAGTGTACGGGAATAGGGTTAGGATTAGGGTTAGTGTTAGTGTTAGGGTTAGGGTACAGGTTAGCGTTAGGGTTAGGGTACGGGATAGGTTTAGGGTACGGGTTAGGTCTAGGGTTAGGGTTAGTTTTAGGGTTTTAGTTAGGGTTAGGCATCGGGTTAGGGTTAGTGTACATGTAGGGTTTGGGTACGGGTTAGGGTTAGTGTTAGGTTTATGGTACGGGTTAGGGTTAGGGTTAGGTTTAGGATGCGGGTTAGGGTTATGGTTAGGGTACGGGATTAGGGTTAGAGTTAGGGTCAGGGTTAGGGTTAGGTTTAGGGTTAGGGTTAGGGTTAGGTTACGGGTTAGGTTTAGGGTTAGGATTAGTATACAGGATAGGGTTAGGATTAGGGTTAGTGTTAGTGTTAGAGTTAGGGTACAGGTTAGCATTAGGGTAAGGTTACGGGATAGGTTTAGGTCTAGGGTTAGGGTTAGGTTTAGGGTGTCGGTTAGGGTTAGGCATTGGGTTAAGTATAGGGTACGGGTTAGGGTTAGGGTACGGGTTAGGGTGAGTGTTAGGGTTATGGTACGGGATAGGGTTAGGGTTAGTGTTAGGGTACGGGTTAGGGTTAGGGCACGGTTTAGGTCTAGGTTTAGGGTTTGTTTAGGATGCGGGTTAGGGTTAGTGTTAGTGTACGGGATTAGGTTTAGGGTTAGGGTCAGGGTTAGGGTTAGGTTTAGGGTTAGGGTTAGGGTACGAGTTCGGGTTACGCTACGAGTTAGGTTTAGGGTTAGCGTTGGGTTTAAGGTTAGGGTTATAGGAGGGGGTTAGGGATAGTGTTAGGGTAAGGTTTAGGGTTAGAGAACGGGTTAGGGTTACATTTAGTTTAGGGTTAGGTTTAGAGTACGGGTTAGGATTAGTGTTAGGGTTAGGGTTAGGGTTAAGTTTAGGGTTAGAGTACGGGTTTGGGTTAGTGTTAGGGTACAGGTAAGGTTTAATGTTTGGGTTCGTGTTAGGGTAAGGGTTAGGGTTAGGGTTAGTTTTAGGGTTAGGGGTTAGGGTTAGACTTAGTGTTAGGCTACGGGATAGGGTTAGAGTATGGGTTAGGTTTAGGTTTAGGGTTAGGGTTAGGTTTATGGTTATAGTACAGGTTAGGCTTAGATTTAGGGTTATGTTTTGGTTTAGAGTACGGGTTAGGGATAGTGTTAGGGTTAGGGTTAGGTTTAGGGTTAGGGTTAGGGTGCGGGTTAGGGTTAGGGTTAGAGTACGGGGTAGGGTTAGTGTTAGGTTTAGGGTTAGGGTTAGAGTACGGGGTTGGGCTAGTGTTAGGGTACGGGTTAGGTTTACCGTTTGGGTACATGTTAGGGTAAGTGTTAGGGTTAGGGTTAGTTTTAGGGTTAGGGTTAGAGTACGGGTTAGGGTTAGTGTTAGTGTTAGAGTTAGTGTTAGTGTTAGTGTACGGATAGTTTTAGGGTTAGGGTTAGGCTACGGGTTAGGTTTAGGTTTAGGTTACGGGATAGAGTTAGCGTACGGGATAAGTTTTGTGTTAGGGTTTGGTTTAGGTTCTGGGTTAGGGTTGGGTTTAGGTGCGGGTTAGGGTTAGGGTTAGGGTTAGGGGTTAGGGTTAGAGTTAGGGTTAGGCTACGGGTAGGGATAGGGTACGGGTTATGGTTAGGGTTAGGTTTCGGGTTAGGGTTAGTGTACGAATTAGGGTTAGGGTTAGGGTTAGGGTTACGGTACGTGTAGGGTTAGATTTTGGGTACGGGTTAGGGTTACATTTAGGGTTAGGGTACGGGTTAGGTTTAGGGTTAGAGTTAGGGTACGGCTTAGGGTTAGGGTATGGGTTAGGGTTAGGTTTAGGTTCAAGATTAGGGTTAGGTTTAGGGTTAGGGTTAGGGATAGGGTACGCGTTAGGGTTACTGTATGGGTTAGGGTTAGGGTTAGGGTTAGCGTTCGGGTTAGGGTTAGAGCTCGGGTTTGCGTTAGTGTTAGGGTTCGAGTTAGGTTTACCGTTAGGTACGGGTTAGGGTAATGGTTAGTGTTCAGGATAGGGATTAGGGGTTAGGGTTAGAGTTAGTGGTAGGATACGGGTAGGGTTAGGGTACGGGTTAGGGTTAGGGTTAGGGTTCGGGTTAGGGTTAGTGTACGGATTAGGGTTATGGTTAGGATTAGGGTTAGGGTTAGGGTTAGTGTTAGGGTTACGGTACCGGTGAGGGTTAAGGTTAGGGTACGGTATCGGGGTAGTGTACGTGTTAGGTCTAGGGTTAAGGTTAGGTTTAGTGTGCGGGTTAGGTTTAGGGTTAGGTTCGGGTACGTGTTAGGGTTAGGGTTTTTGTACGGGTTAGCATTACATTTAGGGTTAGGGTACGGTATAGGTTTAGGGTTAGGGTTAGGGTACGGTTTAGGGTTAGGTTACGGGTTAGGGTTACTGTACCGGTTAGGGTTAGGGTTAGCGTTAGGGTTAGGGTTATAGTATGGGTTAGCTTTAGAGTTAAGGTTAGGTTTAGTGTTAGAGTACGGGTTAGGGTTAGTGTTAGTGTTAGGGTTAGTGTTAGTGTTAGTGTACGGATAGTGTTAGGGTTAGGGTTAGGCTACGGGTTAGGTTTAGGTTTAGGGTATGTGATAGGGTTAGCGTACGGGATAAGTTTTGGGTTAGGGTTAGGTTTAGGTTCTGGGTTAGGGTTAGGTTTAGGTGCGGGTTAGGGTTAGGGTTAGGGTACGGGTTAGGTTTAGGGTCAGGGTTAGGGTTAGTGATAGGGTTATGGTACGGGTTAGCGTTAAGGTTGGGGTTAGGGTACGGGTTAGTTTTAGGTTTAGGTTACGGGTTAGGGTTAGGGTACGGGTTAGGGTTAGGTTTTCGGTGCGGGGTAGGGATAGAGTTAGGATTAGTGTAATGGTTATGGTTAGGTTTAGGGTCAGGGTTAGGGTTAGGGTTAGTGTTAGGTTACAGGTTAGGGTTAGGGTTGGGTTTAGGGTACGGGTTAGTTTTAGGGTTAAGGTATGGGTTAGGGTTACGGTTAAGGTTAGGGTTAGGTTTAGGGTATGGGTTAGGGTTAGGTTATGGTTAAGGGTTATGGTTTGTGTTAAGGCTAGGGTTAAGTTTAGGGTGCGGGTTATGGTTATGGTTAGGGTTAAGGTTAGAGTACGGGTTTGGGTTAGTGTTAGGGTACGGGTTAGGTTTACCGTTTGGGTACAGGTTAGGGTACGGGTTAGGATTAGGTTTAGGGTTAGTGTACGTGTTATGGTTAGGTTTTGGGTATGGGTTAGGATTAGGGATAGGGTTATGGTACGGGTTAGGCTTAGGGTTGGGGTTACAGTACAGGTTATTTTTAGGGTTATGGTACGTGTTAGGGTTACGGTTAATGTTAGGGTTAGTGTTAGGTATGGGTTAGGTTTAGGCTACGGGTAAGGGTTATGGTTAGGGTTACGGTTAGGTTTAGGTTTAGGGTGCGGGTTCGGCATAGGGTAGGGTTAGGTTTAGCGCTAGGGTATGGGTTAGGGTTACTCTTAGGGTTTGGGTACGGGTTAGGGTTAGGGTTAGGTTACGGGATAGGGTTGGGTACGGGTTAGGTCAAGGGTTAGGGTTAGATTTAGGGTACGGGATAGGGTTAGGGTTAGGTTTAGGGTTAGGTTTAGGGTATGGGTTAGGTTTAGGGTACGGGTTAGGGTTAGGTTTAGGGTCAGGGTTAGGGTTAGTGTTAGAGTACGAGTTAGGGTTAGGGTGTGGTTTAGGGTACGCGTTAGGTTTAGGGTTAGAGTACGGGTTAGGTTTAGTGTTAGGGTTAGGGTTAGGGTTAGGGTACGGTTTAGGGTTAGAGTTAGTGTTAGGGTTAGAGTACGGGGTAGGGTTAGTGTTAGGGTTAGGGTTAGGGTTAATGTACAGGTTAGGCTTAGGGTTAGGTTTAGGGTTAGGTTACGGTTTAGGGTTAGGTTTAGGGTATGGGATAGGGTTAGTGTACGGGTTAAGTTTAGGGTTAGGGTTAGGTTTCGGTTACGGATTAGGGTTAGTTTTAGGTGTGGGTTAGGTTTAGGGTTAGGGTTAGGTTTAGGTTACGGGTTAGGGTTAGGGTTGGGGTTAGGGTACGGTTTAATTTTAGGGTTAGGGTATGGGTCAGGGTTATGTTTAAGTTTAGGGTTTGGTTTAGGGTATGGGTTAGGGTTAGGGTATGGGTAAGTGTTATGGTTAGGGTTCGGGTTAGGTTTAGGTTTAGGGGGCGGGTTAGGGTTAGGGTTAGGGTTAGGATTAGAGCTTGGGTATGGGTTAGGGTTAATGTTAGGTTTTGGTTACGGGTTAAGGTTAGGGTTAGGTTACGGGATAGGGTTGGGTACGTGTTATGTCAAGGGTTAGGGTTAGGTTTAGGGTACGGGTTAGGGTTAGGGTTAGGATTACGGTTAGGGTTGGGTTAGGGTTAGGCTTAGGGTACGGGTTAGGGTTAGAGTTATGTTGAGGGTTATGGTAGAGGTTAGGTTTAGGTTTAGGGTACAGTTCGGGTTAGGTTTAGGGTTAGGGTACAGTTTAGGTTTAGGGTACGGGTTAGGGTTAGGGTTAGGGTCAGGGTTAGGTTTAGGGTTAGGGTACGAATTAGGGTTAGGGTTAGGGTAAGGGTTAGGTTTAGGGTTATGGTACGGGTTTGGGTTACAGGACGGGTTAGGGTTAGGGTGAGGTTTAGGGTTAGGGTTAGAGTACAGTTAGGGTTAGGGTTAGGGTTAGGGTTAGAGTACGGGATAGGGTTGGTGTTAGGGTTAGGGTTAGGTTTAGGGTACGGGTATGGGTACGGGTACGGGTTAGGGTTAGGGTTAGAGTACGTATTAGGGTTGGTGTTTCGGTTCGGGTTAGGGTTAGGTTTAGGGTATGGGTTAGGCTTAGGGTACGGTTTAGGTTTAGGGTTAGGGTCATGTTTAGGGTTAGGGTTAGGGTTAGGGTTAGCGCTACGGTATGGGTTAGGGTTACTGTTAGGGTTTGGGTAGGGGTTAGGGTTAAGGTTAGGTTACGGGATAGGGTTGGGTACGGGTTAGGTCAAGGGTTAGGGTTAGGTATAGGTACGGGTTAGGGTTAGGGTTAGGATTAGGGTTAGGGTTACGGTATGGGACAGGCTTAGGGTACGGGTTACGATTAGGGTTAGGGTACGGGTTAGGTTTAGGTTTAGGGTACAGGTTAGGGTTAGTTTGGGGTTAGGGTATGGGTTAGGTTTAGGGTATGGGTTAGGGTTAGGGTCAGGGTTAGGGTTAGGTTTAGGGTCCAGGTTAGGGTTAGGTTTAGGTTTAGGGTAAGGGTTAGGATTAGGGTAAGGGTACGAATTAGGGTTAGGGTTAGGGTACGGGTTAGGGTTAGGGTTATGGTAGGGTTAGGGTTAGGGTTACAGTACGGGTTAGGGTAAGGGGTAGGGTTAGTGTTAGTGTTAGAATACGGTTAGGGTTAGGGTTAGGGTTAGAGTACGGTTTAGGGTTAGTGTTAGGGTTAGGGTTAGGCTCAGGGTTAGAGTACGGGTTAGGGTTAGTGTAAGGGTTAGTGTTAGAGTATGGGGTAGGGTTAGTGTTAGGGTTACGGTACGGGTTAGTGTTAAGGTTACGGTACAGGATAGGTTTAGTGTATGTGTTAGGTCTAGGGTTAGGGTTAGTTTTAGTGTGCGGGTTAGGGTTAGGGTTAGGGTTAGGGTACATGTTAGGTTTAGGGTTTCGGTTCGGGTTAGTGTTACGTTTAGGGTTAGGGTACGGGTTACGTTTATGGTTAGGGTAAGGGTTAGTGTTAGGGTACAGGTTAGGGTTAGAGTACGGGTTAGTGTTAGGTTTAGGGTTAGGTTTAGGGTTAGAGTATGGGTTAGGGTTAGTGTTAGGTTTACGGTTAGGGTTAGTGTACGGATAGGGTTAGGGTTAGGGTTAGGGTTAGGGTTAGGGTACAGGTAAGGGTTAGGTTTAGGGTACAGGATAGGGTTAGTGTATGGGATAAGTTTAGGTTTAGGTTTAGGTTTATGTTATGGGTTAGGGTTAGGGTACGGGTTAGGGTTAGGTTTAGGTGCGGGTTAGGATTAGGGTATGGGTTAGGGTTAGGTTTAGGGTCAGGGTTAGGATTAGGGATAGGGTTATGGTACGGGTTAGGGTTAGGGTTGGGGTTACGGTACAGGTTAGTTCTAGGGTTAGGGTATGGGTTAGGGTTATGGTTAAGGATAGGGTTATTGTTAGGTTATGGGTTATGGTTAGGGTACGGTTAAGGGTTATGGTTAGGGTTATGGTTAGGTTTAGGTTTAGGGTGCGGGTTAGGCTTAGGGTTAGGGTTAGGGTTAGCGCTAGGGTATGGGTTAGTGTTACTGTTAGTGTTTGGGTACGGGTTAGGGTTAGGGTTAGGGTACGGGATAGGGTTGGGTACGGGTTAGGACAAGGGTTAGGGTTAGGTTTACGGTTAGGTGTAGGGTACGGGATAGGGTAGCGTAAGGGTTAAGTTTAGGGTTATGGTTAGGTTTAGGTTACGGGTTAGGGTTAGGGTACGGTTTAGGGTTAGGTTTTGGGTGCGGGTTATGGTTAGGGTTAGGATTAGTGTAAGGGTTAGGGTTAGGTTTAGGGTAGGGTTAGTGTTAGGGTTAGTGTTAGGGTACGGTTTAGGGTTAGGGTTGGGTTTAGGGTACGGGTTAGTTTTAGGGTTAGGGTATGTGTTAGGGGTACGGTTAAGGTTAGGTTTAGGTTTAAGGTGCGGGTGAGGCTTAGGGTTAGGTTTAGGGTTAGCGCTAGGGTATGGGTTAGGGTTACTCTTAGGGTTTGGGTACGGGTTAGGGTTAGGGTTAGGTTACGGGATAGGGTTGGGTACGGGTTAGGACAAGGGTTAGGGTTAGATTTAGGGTATGGGATAGGGTTAGGTTTAGGGTTAGGTTTAAGGTATTGTTTAGGTTTTGGGTACGGGTTAGTGTTAAGGTTAGGGTCAGGGTTAGGATTAGTGTTAGGGTACGAGTTAGGGTTAGGGTGTGATTTAGGGTATGCGTTAGGGTTAGCGTTAGAGTACGGGTTAGGTTTAGTGTTAGGGTTAGTGTTAGGGTTAGGGTTAGGGTACTGGTTAGGGTTAGAGTTAGGGTTAGGGTTAGAGTACGGGGTAGGGTTAGTGTTAGGGTTATGGTTAGGGTTAATGTACATGTTAGGCTTAGGTTTAGGTTTAGGGTTAGGTTACGGGTTAGGGTTAGGTTTAGGTGTGGGTTAGGTTTAGGGTTAGGGTTAGGTTTAGGTTACGGTTTAGAGTTAGGGTTGGTGTTTGGGTACGGGTTAATTTTAGTGTTAGGGTATGGGTCAGGGTTACGGTTAAGTTTAGGGTTTGGTTTAGGGTATGTTTTAGGGTTAGGGTACGGGTAGGGTTATGGTTAGGGTTAGGGATAAGTTTAGGTATAGGGTGCGGGTTAAGGTTAGGGTTAGTTTTAGGGTTATCGCTAGGGTATGGGTTAGGGTTATTGTTAGGTTTTGGGTACGGGTTAGGGTTAGGGTAAGGTTACGGGATAGGGTTGGGTACGTGTTAGGTCAAGGGTTAGGGTTAGGTTTAGGGTACGGTTAGGGTTAGGGTCAGGGTTAGGGTAAGGGTTAGGGTTATGGTACGGGTTAGGGTTAGGTTTAGGGTATGGTTCGGGTTAGGTTTAGGGTTAGGATAGAGGTTAGGTTTAGGGTACAGGTTAGGGTTATGGTTAGGGTCAGGGTTAGGGTTAGGGTTAGGGTACGAATTAGGGTTAGGGTTAGGGTAAGGGTTAGGTTTAGGGTTATGGTACGAGTTTGGGTTACAGTACGGCTTAGAGTTAGGGTGAGTTTTATGGTTAGGGTTAGAGTTTAGTTAGGGTTAGGGTTAGGGTTAGAGTACGGGATATAGTTTGTGTTAGGTTTAGGTTTAGGGTTAGGGTTAGGGTCGGTTACGGGTCAGGGTTATGGTTAGGGTTAGGTTTAGAGTACGGGGTAGGGTTGGTGTTTGGGTTAGGGTTAGGGTTAGGGTTAGGGTATGGGTTAGGCTTAGGGTACGGTTTAGGGTTAGGGTTAGGGTCAGGTTTAGGATTAGGGTTAGGGTTAGGGTTAGCGCTACGGTATGGGTTAGGGTTACTGTTAGGCTTTGGGTACGGGTTAGGGTTAACTTTAGGTTATGGGATAGGGTTGGGTACGGGTTACGTCAAGGGTTAGGGTTAGGTTTAGGTACGGGTTAGGGTTAGGGTTAGGATTAGGGTTAGGGTTACGGTTTGGGATAGGCTTAGGGTACGGGTTACGATAAGGTTTAGGGTACGGATTAGCGTTAGGTTTAGGGTACAGGTTAGGGTTAGTTTGGGGTTAGGGTACGGGTTAGGTTTAGGGTACGGGTTAGGGTTAGGGTCAGGGTTAGGGTTAGGGTTAGGGTTAGGGTACGGGTTAGGGTTAGGTTAGGGTACGGGTTAGGGTTAGGTTTAGGGTTAGCGTACAAGTTATGTTTAGGGTACGGGTTAGGGTTAGGGTTAGGGTAAGTGTTAGGATTAGGGTTAGGGTACGAATTAGGGTTAAGGGTAGGGTACGGGTTAGGGTTAGGGTTATGGTATGGGTTAGGGTTACAGTATGGGTTAGGGTAAGGGTGAGGTTTAGGATTAGCGTTAGAATACAGCTAGGGTTAGTGTTAGGGTTAGAGTATGGTTTAGGGTTAGTGTTAGGGTTAGAGTTAGGGTCAGGGTTAGAGTATGGGTTAGGGTTAGTGTAAGGATTAGTGTTAGAGTACGGGGTAGGGTTAGTGTTAGGGTTACGGTACGGGTTACGGTTAAGGTTACGGTACTGGATAGGTTTATTGTACGTGTTAGGTCTAGGGTTAGGTTTAGTTTTAGTGTGCGGGTTAGGGTTAGGGTTAGGGTACGTGTTAGGTTTAGGGTTTCGGTTCTGGATAGTGTTTCGTTTAGGGTTAGGATACGGGTTACGTTTATGGTTAGGGTAAGGGTTAGTGTTAGGGCACGGGTTAGGGTTAGAGTACGGGTTAGGGTTAGGTTTAGGGTTAGGGTTAGGGTTAGAGTATGGGTTAGGGTTAGTGTTAGGGTTAGGGTTAGGGTTAGGGTTAGGGTTAGGGTTAGGGTACAGGTAAGGGTTAGGTTTAGGGTACAGGATAGGGTTAGTGTATGGGATAAGTTTAGGTTTAGGTTTAGGTTTAGGTTACGGGTTAGGGTTAGGGTACGGGTTAGGGTTAGGTTTAGGTGCGGGTTAGGGTTAGGGTACGGGTTAGGGTTAGGTTTAGGTTCAGGGTTAGGATTAGGGATAGGGTTATGGTACGGGTTAGGGTTAGGGTTGGGGTTACGGTACAGGTTAGTTCTAGGTTTAGGGTATGGGTTAGGGTTACGATTAAGGTTAGGGTTATTGTTAGGTTATGGGTTAGGGTTAGGGTACGGGTAAGGGTTATGGTTAGGGTTACGGTTAGGTTTAGGTTTAGGGTGCGGGTTAGGCTTAGGGTTAAGGTTAGGGTTAGCGCTAGGGTATGGGTTAGGGTTACTCTTAGGGTTGGTTACGGGTTAGGGTTAGGGTACGGGATAGGGATGGGTACGGGTTAGGACAAGGGTTAGGGTTAGGTTTAGGGTACGGGTTAGAGTTAGGGTTAGGTTTAGGGTTAGGGTTAGGCTATGGGTTAGGTGAGGGTACGGGTTAAGCTTTGGTTTAGGGCCAGGGTTAGGGTTGGGGTTAGGGTACAAGTTAGGGTTAGGGTTAGGTTTATGGTACAGGTTAGTGTTAGGGTTAGGGTTAGGATTAGAGTACGGGGTAGGGTTAGTGTTAGGGTTAGGTAACGGATTAGGGTTAGAGTTAGGGTTAGGGTTAGAGTACAAGGTAGGGTTAGGGTTAGGGTTAGAGTACGGATAGGGTTAGGGTTAGGGTACGGGATAGGGATGGGTACGGGTTAGGACAAGGGTTAGGGTTAGGTTTAGGGTACGGGTTAGAGTTAGGGTTAGGTTTAGGGTTAGGGTTAGGCTATGGGTTAGGTTAGGGTACGGGTTAAGCTTTGGTTTAGGGCCAGGGTTAGGGTTGGGGTTAGGGTACAAGTTAGGGTTAGGGTTAGGTTTATGGTACAGGTTAGTGTTAGGGTTAGGGTTAGGATTAGAGTACGGGGTAGGGTTAGTGTTAGGGTTAGGTAACGGATTAGGGTTAGGGTTTGGGTTAGGGTTAGGGTTAGGGTTAGGGTATGGGTTAGGCTTAGGGTACGTTTTAGGGTTAGGGTTAGTGTCAGGTTTAGGGTTAGGTTTTTGGGTTAGGTTACGGGTTAGGGTTAGGTTTAGGGTACGGGTTAGGGTTAGGTTTAGGGTTAGGGTACAGTTTAGGTTTAGGGTACGGTTTAGGGTTAGTGTCAGGTTTAGGGTTAGGGTTAGGGTACGAATTATTGTTAGGGTTAGCGTACTGGTTAGGGTTAGGGTTATGGTACGGGTTAGGGTTACAGTACGGGTGAGGGTTAGGGTGAGGGTTAGGGTTAGGGTTAGAATACGGTTAGGGTTAGGGTTAGGGTTAGAGTACGGGTTAGGGTTTGTGTTAGTGTTAGGTTTAGGGTTAGGGTTAGAGTACGGGTTAGGGTTAGTGTTAGAGTACGGGGTAGGGTTAGGGTTATTGTTAGGGTTTGGGTACGGGTTAGGGTTAGGGTTAGGGTTAGGGTTAGGGTTAGGGTTAGGTTACGGGATAGGTTTGGGTACGGGTTAGGTAGAGGGTTAGGGTTACGTTTAGGGTACGGTTTAGGGTTAGGGTTAGGTTTAGGGTTAGGGTTAGGGTATGGGTTAGGCTTAGGGTATGGGTTACGTTTAGGGTTATGGTCAGGTTTAGGGTAGGTTTAGGGTATGAGTTAGGGTTAGGGTTAGTTTTAAGGTACGGGTAGGGATAGGGTTAGGTTTAAAGTACGGGTTAGGTTTAGGGTACTGGTTAGGGTTATGGTTAGGGTCAGGGTTAGGGTTAGGGTTAGGGTACGAGTTATGGTTAGGGTTAGGGTACGGGTTAGGTTTATGGTTATGGTATGGGTTAGAGTTACAGTACGGGTTAGGGTTAGGGTGAGGGTTAGGTTTAGGGTTAGAGTACAGTTAGTGTAGGGTTAGGGTTATGTTTAGGGTTAGGGTACGGGTTAGGGTACGGGTTAGTGTTAGGTTTAGGATTAGAGTTTAGGATTAGAGTACGGGGTAGGATTAGTGTTAGGGTTAGGGTTAGGGTTAGGGTTAGTGTACGGGTTAGGGTTAGGGTTAGGGTTAGTGTTAGGGTACGGTTTAGGGTTAGTGTTAGAGTTAGCTTTGGGATTAATGTACGGTTTAGGCTTAGGGTTAGCTTTAGGGTTAGGATACGAGTTAGGTTTAGGTGTAGGGTACGGGATAGGGTTAGCGTACGGGTTAAGTTTAGGGTTATGGTTAGGTTTAGGGTACGGGTTAGGGTTAGGGTTAGGATTGGGGTAAGGGTTAGGGTATGGGTTAGTCTTAGGGTACGGGTTAGGGTTAGGGTCAGGGTTAGGGTTAGGGTTAGGGTACGGGTTAGGGTTAGTTTTAGGGTTCGGGTTAGTTTTAGGTTTAGGGTTAGAGTACAGGTTAGTTTTAGGGTATGGGTTAGGGTTATGGTTAGGGTCAGGGTTAGGGTTAGGGTTAGGGTACGAATTAGGGTTAGGGTTAGGGTAAGGGTTAGGTTTAGGGTTATGGTACGGGTTTGGGTTACAGTACGGGTTAGAGTTATGGTGAGGTTTAGGGTTAGGGTTAGAGTACAGTTAGGGTTAGGGTTAGGGTTAGGGTTAGGGTTAGGGTTAGGGTTAGAGTATGGGATAGGGTTGGTGTTAGGGTTAGGTTTAAGGTTAGGTTTAGGTTACGGGTACGGTTTAGGGTTAGGTTTAGGGTTAGAGTTAGAGTACGGGGTAGGGTTGGTGTTTGGGTTAGGGTTGGGGTTAGGGTTAGGGTATGGGTTAGGCTTAGGGTACGGTTTAGGTTTAGGGTTAGGGTCAGGTTTAGGGTTAGGGTTAGGGTTAGGGTTAGCACTACGGTATGGGTTAGGGTTACTGTTAGGGTTTGGGTACGGGTTAGGGTTAAGGTTTGTTTACGGGATAGGGTTGGGTACGGGTTAGGTCAAGGGTTAGGGTTAGGTTTAGGTACGGGTTAGGGTTAGGGTTAGGATTAGGGTTAGGGTTACGGTATGGGTTAGGCTTAGGGTATGGGTTAGGATTAGGGTTAGGGTAGGGGTTAGGGTTAGGTTTAGGGTACAGGTTAGGGTTAGTTTGGGGTTAGTGTATGGGTTAGGTTTAGGGTACGGTTTAGGGTTAGGGTTAGGGTCAGGGTTAGGGTTAGGGTTAGGGTTAGGGTACGGGTTAGGTTTAGGTTTAGGGTACGGGTTAGGGTTAGGTTTAGGGTTAGGGTACAGGTTAGGTTTAGGTTACGGGTTAGGGTTAGGGTGAGGGTTAGGTTTAGGGTTAGAATACGGTTAGGGTTAGGGTTAGAGTTAGAGTAGGGGTTAGGGTTAGTCTTAGGGTTAGGGTTAGGGTCAGGGTTAGAGTACCGGTTAGGGTTAGGGTAAGGGTTACTGTAGAGTACGGGGTAGGGTTGTGTTAGGGTTAGGGTTAGAGTACGGGTTAGAGTTAGTGTTAGGGTTAGGGTTAGGTTTAGGTTTAGGGGACGGGTACGGGTTAGGGTTAGGGTTAGGGTTAGAGTACGGGGAAGGTAGGGTTTAGGGTTAGGGTACGGGTTAGGTTTAGGTTACAGGTTTAGGGTTAGGACACGTGTTATGGTCAGGTTTAGGGTACGGGATAGGGTTTTGGGTAGGTTTAAGGTTAGGGGTAGGGTATGGGTTAGGCTTAGGGTACGGGTTAGGGTTAGGGTTAGGGTCAGGGTTAGGGTTAGGGTTAGGGTACGAGTTAGGGTTAGGGTTAGGTTACGGTACGGTTTTGGGTTACGGTTAGGTTTAGGGTTAGGGTTAGAGTACGGGGTGGGTTAGTGTTAGGGTTAGGTTAAGGGTTAAGGTACGGGTTAGGGTTAGAGTTAGGCTTAGGGTTAGAGTACGGGGTAAGGTTAGGGTTAGGGTTGGAGTACGGATAGGGTTAGGGTTAGGGTTAGGATTAGAGTACGGGTTAAGGTTAGTGTACGGGTTAGGGGTAAGGTCAGTGTTAGGGTTAGGGTAAGAGTTAGGGTTAGGGTTAGGGTACGGTTAAGGGTTATGGTTAGCGTTAGGGTTAGGGTTAAGTTTAGGGTGCGGTTTAGGGTTAGGGTTAGGGTTAGGGTTAGAGTACGGTTTTGGGATAGTGTTAGGAAATGGGTTATGTTTACCGTTTGGGTACAGTTTAGGTAAGGGTTAGGGATAGGTTTAGAGTTAGGGGTTAGGGTTAGATTTTGTGTTAGGCTACGGGATAGGGTTAGAGTATGGGTTAGGGTTAGGGTTAGGGTTAGGGTTAGGTTTAGGGTTATAGTACGGGTGTGGGTTAGAGATAGGGTTAGTTTTAGTATTAGCGTACGGGTTAGGGATAGTGTTAGGTTTAGGGTTAGTGTTAGGGTACGGGTTAGGGTTAGCGTATGGGTTAGGGTTACGTTTAGGTTTAGGGTTAGTGCTAGAGTACGGGTTAGGTTTAGTGTTAGGGTTAGGGTTAGGGTTAGGGTTAGAGTGCGGATAGGGTTAGGGTTAGGGTTAGGGTTAGGGTTAGGGTTAGGGTTATGGTCAGGGATAGAGTACGGTTTAGGGTTAGGGTTTGTGTTAGTGTTAGAGTATGGGGTAGGGTTAGTGTTAGTGTTAGGGTTAGGGTTAATGTACAGGTTAGGCTTAGGGTTAGGTTTAGGGTTAGTTTACAATTTAGGGTTAGGTTTAGTGTATGGGATAGGGTTAGCGTACGGGTTAAGTTTAGGGTTAGGGTTAGGCTTAGTTTAATGGTCAGTGTTAGGTTTGGTGTGGGTTAGGGTTAGGGTTAGGGTTAGGGTACAGGTTAGGGTTAGGGTGGGGTTAGGGTACGGGTTAATTTTAGGTTTAATGTACGGGTAATGGTTACGGTTAAGTTTAAGGTTAGCGTTAGGGTATGGTTTAGGGTTACTGTTAGGGTTTGGGTACGGGTTAGGGTTAGGGTTACGTTTAGGGTACGGTTAGGGTTAGGGTTAGGATTAGGGTAAGGGTTAGGGTATGGGTTAGACTTAGGGTACGGGTTAGGGTTAGGGTCAGGGTTAGGGTTAGGGTTAGGGTTAGGGTACGGGTTAGGGTTAGGTTTAGGGTATGGTTCGGGTTAGGTTTAGGGTTAGGGTACAGGTTAGGTTTAGGGTACGTGTTAGGGTTATGGTTAGGGTCAGGGTTAGGGTTAGGGTTAGGGTACGAATTAGGGTTAAGGTTAGGGTAAGGGTTACGTTTAGGGTTATGGTATGGGTTAGGGTTACAGTACTGGTTAGGGTTAGGGTGAGGTTTAGGGTTAGGGTTAGAGTTTAGTTAGGGTTAGGGTTATTGTTAGGGTTAGGGTTAGAGTACGGGATAGGGTTTGTGTTAGGGTTAGGGTTAGGGTTAGGGTTAGGGTCGGGTACGGGTCAGGGTTACGGTTACGGTTAGGTTTAGAGTACGGGGTAGGGTTGGTGTTTGGGTTAGGGTTAGGGTTAGGGTTAGGGTATGGGTTAGGCTTAGGGTACGGTTTAGGGCTAGGGTTAGGGTCAGGTTTAGGGTTAGGGTTAGGGTTAGGGTTAGTGCTACGGTATGGGTTAGGGTTACTGTTAGGGTTTGGGTACGGGTTATGGTTAACGTTAGGTTACGGGATAGGGTTGGGTATGGGTTACGTCAAGGGTTAGGGTTAGGTTTAGGTACGAGTTAGGGTAGGGTTAGGATTAGGGTTAGGGTTACGGTATGGGATAGGCTTAGGGTACAGGTTACGATTAGGGTTAGGGTACGGGTTAGGGTTAGGTTTAGGGTACAGGTTAGGGTTAGTTTGGGGTTAGGGTACGGGTTAGGTTTAGGTACGGGTTAGGGTTAAGGTCAGGGTTAGGGTTAGGGTTAGAGTTAGGGTTAGGGTTAGGGTACGGGTTAGGGTTAGGTTAGTGTACGGGTTAGGGTTAGGTTTAGTGTTAGGGTACAGGTTATGTTTAGGGTACGGGTTAGGCTTAGGTTTAGGGTAAGTGTTAGGATTAGGGGTAGGGTACGCATTAGGGTTAGGGTTAGGGTACGGGTTAGGGTTAGGGTTATGGTACGGGTTAGGGTTACAGTACGGTTTAGGTTAAGGGTGAGGGTTAGGGTTAGGGTTAGAATACGGTTTGGGTTAGGGTTAGGGTTAGAGTACGGTTTAGGGTTAGTGTTAGGGTTAGGGTTAGAGTACGGGTTAGGGTTAGTGTAAGGGTTAGTGTTAGAGTACGGGGTAGGGTTAGTGTTAGGGTTACGGTACGGGTTAGGGTTAAGGTTACGGCACTGGATAGGTTTATTGTACGTGTTAGGTCTAGGGTTAGGTTTAGTTTTAGTGTGCGGGTTAGGGTTAGGTTTAGGGTACGTGTTAGGTTTAGGGTTTCGGTTCGGGATAGTGTTTCATTTAGGGTTAGGATACGGGTTACGTTTATGGTTAGGGTAAGGGTTAGTGTTAGGGCACGGGTTAGGGTTAGAGTACGGGTTAGGGTTAGGTTTAGGGTTAGGGTTAGGGTTAGAGTATGGGTTAGAGTTAGTGTTAGGGTTAGGGTTAGGGTTAGTGTACGGATAGGGTTAGGGTTAGGGTTAGGGTTAGGGTACAGGTAAGGGTTAGGTTTAGGGTACAGGATAGGGTTAGTGTACGGGATAAGTTTAGGTTTAGGTTTAGGTTTAGGTTACGGGTTAGGGTTAGGGTACGGGTTAGGGTTAGGTTTAGGTGCGGGTTAGGGTTAGGGTATGGGTTAGGGTTAGGTTTAGGGTCAGGGTTAGGATTAGGGATAGGGTTATGGTACGGGTTAGGGTTAGGGTTGGGGTTACGGTACAGGTTAGTTCTAGGTTTAGGGTATGGGTTAGGGTTACGATTAAGGTTAGGGTTATTGTTAGGTTATGGGTTAGGGTTAGGGTACGGGTAAGGGTTATGGTTAGGGTTACGGTTAGGTTTAGGTTTAGGTTGCGGTTTAGGCTTATGGTTAGGGTTAGGGTTAGCGCTAGGGTATGGGTTAGTGTTACTGTTAGTGTTTGGGTACGGGTTAGGGTTAGGGTTAGGGTACGGGATAGGGATGGGTACAGGTTAGGACAACGGTTAGGGTTAGGTTTAGGGTACGGGTTAGGGTTAGTGTTAGGTTTAGGGTTATGGTTAGGCTATGGGTTAGGTTTAGGGTACGGAATAAGGTTTGGTTTAGGGCCAGGGTTAGGTTTGGGGTTAGGGTACAAGTTAGGGTTAGGGTTAAGTTTATGGTACGGGTTAGTGTTAGGGTTAGGGTTAGGGTTAGAGTACTGTGTAGGGTTAGTGTTAGGGTTAGGGTTAGGGTTAGGGTACGGATTAGGGTTAGAGTTAGGGTTAGGGTTAGAGTACGAGGTAGGGTTAGGGTTAGGGTTAGAGTACGGATAGGGTTTGGGTTAGGGTTAGGGTATGGGTTAGGCTTAGGGTACGTTTTAGGGTTAGGTTTAGTGTCAGGTTTAGGGTTAGGTTTAGGGTTAGGATACGGGTTAGGGTTAGGTTTAGGGTATGGGTTAGGGTTAGGTTTAGGGTTAGGGTACAGGTTAGGTTTAGGGTACGGGTTAGGGTTAGGGTTAGTGTCAGGGTAGGGTTAGGGTTAGGGTACGAATTATTGTTAGTGTTAGGGTACGGGTTAGGGTTAGGGTTATGGTACGGGTTAGGGTTACAGTACGGGTTAGGGTTAGCGTGAGGGTTAGGTTTAGAATACGGTTAGGGTTAGGGTTAGGGTTAGGGTTAGAGTACGGGTTAGGGTTAGTGTTAGTGTTAGGTTTAGGGTTAGGGTTAGAGTACGGGTTAGGGTTAGGGTTAGGGTTAGGGTTAGGGTTAGTGTTAGAGTACGGGGTAGGGTTAGTGTTAGTGTTAGGGTTAGGGTTAGAGTACGGGTTAGGGTTAGTGTTAGGGTTATGGTTAGGGTTAGGTTTAGGGTTAGGGTACCGGTTAGGTTTAGGGTTAGTGTTAGAGTACGGGGTAGGGTTAGTGTTAGGGTTAGGGTTAGGTTTAGAGTACGGGTTAGGGTTAGTGTTAGGGTTAGGGTTAGGTTTAGTTTTAGGGTACGGGTTAGGGTTAGGTTTAGGGTCAGTTTTCGGGTTAGGGTTAGGGTACGAGTTAGGGTTAGGGATAGGTTAAGTGTACAGTTTAGGGTTAGGGTTAGGGTTAGAGTATGGGGTAGGGTTAGTGTTAGGGTTAGGGTAAGGGTTAATATACGTGTTAGGCTTAGTGTTAGGTTAGGGTTTGGATACGGGTTAGGGTTAGGTTTAGGGTACGGGATAGGGTTAGCGTACGGGTTAAGTTTAGGGTTAGGGTTAGGTTTAGGTTACGGTGTAGGTTTAGGGTACGGGTTAGGGTTAGGTTTAGGGTATGGGATAGGGTTAGCGAACGGGTTAAGTTTAGGGTTAGGCTTCGGTTTAGGTTATGGTTTAGCTTTAGGGTACGGGTTAGCGTTAGTTTTAAGGTGCGGGTTGGATTAGGGTTAATGTTAGGGTAAGAGCGTTAGGTTTAGGGTCAGGGTTAGGGTTAGGGTTAGTGTTAGGGTACTGCTTAGCGTTAGGGTTGGGGTTAGGGTATGGGTAGTTTTAGGGTTTGGGTACGGATTAGGGTTATGTTCAAGGTTAGGGTTAGGTTTAGGTTATGGGTTAGGGTTAGGTTACGGTTAAGGGTTATGGTTTTGGTTAGGGTTAGGGTTAAGTTTAGGGTGCGGTTTAGGGTTAGGGTTAGGTTTATGGTTAGGGTTAGAGTACGGGTTTGGGTTAGTGTTAGGGTAGGGGTTAAGTTTACCGTTTGGGTACGGGTTCGGGTAAGGGTTAGGGTTAGGCTTAGGTTTAGGCGTTAGGGTTAGAGTTAGGATTACGCTACGGGTAGGGTTAGGGTTCGGGTTAGGGTTAGGGTTAAGGTTCGGGTTAGGGTTTGGGTACGAGTTAGGGTTAGGATTAGGGTTAGTGTTAGAGTACAGGGTAGGGTTAGTTTTAGGGTTAGGTTTAGGGTTAGAGTACGGGTTAGGGTTAGTGTTACAGTTAGGGTTAGCGTTAGAGTTAAGGTACGGGTTAGGGTTAGGGTTAGGGTTAGCGTTAGAGCACGGGTTAGGGTTAGGTTTAGGGTTATGGTTAGGTTTAGAGTACGGGTTAGGTTTAGGGTTAGGGTTAGGGTTAGGGTTAGTATACGGATAGGGTTAGGGTTAGGGTTAGGATTAGGTTTAGGGTACGGGTTAGGGTTAGGTATAGGGTACAGGATAGGGTTAGTGTACGTGTTAAGTTTAGGGTTAGTGTTAGGTTTAGGTTATGAGTTAGAGTTGGGGTATGGGTTAGGGTTAGGTTTAGGTGCGGGTTAGGATTAGGGTACGGTTTAGGGTTAGGTTTAGGTTCAGGGTTAGGGATAGGGATAGTATAATGGTACGGGTTAGGGTTAGGGTTGGGGTTAAAGTACGGGTTAGGCTTAGGTTTAGGTTAGGGTTAGGATACGGGTTAGGGTTATGTTTAGGGTACGGGATAGGGTTAGCGAACGGTTTAAGTTTAGGGTTAGGGTTCGGTTTAGGTTACGGATTAGGGTTAGGGTACGGGTTAGGGTTAGGTTAGGGTGCGGGTTGGGTTAGGGTTAGGGTTAGTGTAAAGGTTAGGGTTAGGTTTAGGGTCATGGATAGGGTTAGGGTTAGTGTTAGGGTCCGCATTAGTGTTAGGGTTGGGATTAGGGTATGGGTTAGTTTTAGGGTTAGGTTACGGATTAGGGTTATGGTTAAGGTTAGGGTTAGGGTTAGGTTATGGGTTAGGGTTAGGTTACGGTTAAGGGTTATGGTTTGGGTTAGGGTTAGCGTTAAGTTTATGGTCCGGGTTAGGGTAAGGTTAGGGTTACGGTTAGGGTTAGAGTAGGGATTTGGGTTAATGTTAGGGTACGGGTTAGGTTTACCATTTGAATACGGGTTCGGGTCAGGGTTACGGTCAGGCTTAGGGTTAGGGGTTAGGGTTAGAGTTAGGAATAGGCTACGGGTAGGGTTAGGGTACGGGTTAGGGTTAGGTTTAAGGTTCGGTTAGGTTTAGTGTACGGGTTAGGGTTAGGGTTAGGGTTAGTGTTAGGGACACGGTACGGGTTAGGGTTATGTTTAGGATACGGGATAGGGTTAGTGTGCGTTTTAGGTCCAGGGTTAGGGTTAGGTTTAGTGTGCGGCTTAGGGTTAGGGTTAGGGTTAGCGTTAGGGTTAGGGTTTGGGTATGGGTTAGGGTTACGTTTAGGGTTAGGGTACGGGTTAGGTTTAGGGTTAGGGTTTAGGTACGGTTTAGGATTAGGGTACGGGCTAGCGTTAGGGTTAGGTTCAGGGTGAGGGTTAGGTTTAGGGTTAGGGTTAGGGTTAGGGTACGGATTAGGGTTACTCTACGGTTTAGGGTTAGGGTAAGGTTTAGGGTTAGGGTTATAGTACGGGTAGTTTTAGAGTTAGTGATGGGGTTAGCGTTAGGTTTAGTGTACGGATAGGGTTGGTGTTAGGGTTAGGTTTAGGGTTAGGGTATGGGTTAGGGTTAGGTTTAGGGTACGGAATAGAGATAGTGTATGGGTTAAGTTTAGGGTTAGGGTTAGATTTAGGTTACGGGTTAGGGTTAGGGTACGGGTTAGGGTTAGGTTTAGGTGCGGGTTAGGGTTAGGGTTAGAGTACGGGTTAGGGTTTGGTTTAGGGTCTTGGTTAGGGTTACGGATAGGGTTATGGTACGGGTTAGGGTTAGGGTTGGGGTTAGGGTACGGGTTAGTTTTAGGGTTAGGGTAGAGGTCAGGGTTATGGTTAAGGTTAGGGTTAGATTTAGGGTATGGGTTAGAGTTAGGGTACGGGTAAGGGTTATGGTTAGGGTTAGGGTTAGGTTTAGGTTTAGGGTGCGGGTTAAGGTTAGTGTTAGTGTTAGGGTTAGCGCTAGGGTATGGGTTAGGATTACTGTTAGGGTTTGGGTACAGGTTAGGGTTAGGGTTAGGTTACCGGATAGGGTAGGGTACGGGTTTGGTCAAGGGTTAGGTTTAGGTTTAGGGTATGGGTAGGGTTAGGGTTAGGTTTAGGGTTAAGGTTAGGGTATGGGTTAGGCTTAGGGTAAGTGTTAGGGTTAGGGTTAGGGTCAGGGTTAGGGTTAGGGTTAGGGTACGAGTTAGGGTTAGGTTTAGGTTTAGGGTACGGGTAAGGGTTAGGGTTAGGTTTAGGGTATGGGTTAGGTTTAGGGTACGGGTTAGGGTTAGGGTTACGGTCAGGGTTAGGGTTAGGTTTAGGGTAAGAGTTAGGGTTAGGGTTAGGGTTAGGGTACGGGTTAGTGTTAGGGTTTTGGTACGGGTTAGGGTTACAGTACAGGTTAGGGTTAGGCTGAGGGTTAGGGTTAGAGTACTGTTATGTTTATGGTTAGGGTTAGGGTTAGAGTATGGGCTAGGGTTAGTGTTAGGGTTAGGGTTAGGGTTAGGGTTAGGGTTAGGGTTAGGGTTAGGGTAAGGTTAGGGTTAGTGTTAGAGTACGGTGTAGGGTTAGTATTAGTGTTAGGGTTAGGGTTAATGTACGGGTTAGGCTTAGGGTTAGGTTAAGGGTTAGTATACGGGTTAGGGTTAGGTTTAGGGTACTGGATAGGGTTAGCGTATTGGTTAAGTTTAGGGTTAGGTTTGGTTTAGGTTACGGGATAGGGTTAGGGTACGGTTTAGGGTGCGGCTTAGGGTTAGGGTTACTGTAAGGTTTAGGGTTAGGTTTACGGTCTGGGTTAGGGTTAGGGTTAGTGTTAGGGTACGGGTTAGGGTTAGGGTTGTAGATAGGGTACGGGTTAGTTTTAGGGTTAATGTACAGGTTAGGGTTATGGTTAAGTTTATGGTTAGTGTTAGGTTATGGGTTAGGGTTAGGTTATGGTTAAGGGTTATGGTTTGGGTTAGGGTTAGGGTTAAATATAGGGTGCGGGTTAGGGTTAGGGTTAGGGTTAGAGTACGGGTTTGGGTTAGTGTTAGGGTACGGGTTAGCTTCACCGTTTGGGTATGGGTTAAGGTAAGGGTTAGGGTTAGGGTTAGGTTTCGTGGTTAGGTTTAGAGTTAAGATTAGGCTACAGGATAGGGTTAGGGTACGGGTTATGGTTACGTTTATGGTTAGGGTTAGTATACGGGTTAGGGTTAGGGTTAGGGTTAGTGTTACAGTTAGGGTACGGGTTAGGGTTAAGTTTAGGGTACGGGATAGGGTTAGTGTACGTGTAGGTCTAGGGTTTGGGTTAGGTTTAGTGTGCGGGTTAGGGTTAGGGATAGGGTACGTGTTGGGTTAGGGTTTGGGTACGGGTTAGGGTTACGTTTAGGGTTAGGGTACGGGTTAGGTTTAGGGTTAGGGTTAGGGCGCAGTTTAGGGTTAGGCTACGGGTTTGGGTTAGGGTTAGGTTCAGGGTTAGGTTTAGGTTTAGGGTTCAGTTTAGGTTTAGTGTTAGGGTCAGGGTCAGGGTTAGGGTTAGGGTACGAGTAAGGGTTAAGTTTAGGTTTAGGTTACGGGTTAGGGTTACGTTTAGGGTTAGGGTACGGGTTAGGGTTACGGTACGGGTTAGCGTTAGGTTTAGGGTTAGGGTTAGGGTTAGGGTTAGGTTTAGGGTAAGGGTTAGGGTTAGGGTTAGGGTACGGGTTAGGGTTAGGGTTAGCGTTAGGGTTAGGGTTACAGTTACGGTTAGGGTTACTGTACGGATATGGTTAGGGTTAGGGTTATGGTTATCGTAGGAATTAGGGTTAGGTTTAGGGTATGGGATAGGGTTAGTGTACGGGTTAAGTTTAGTGTTAGGGTTAGGTTTAGTTTACGGGTTAGGGTTAGGGTTAGGGTTAGGGTACGGGTTAGGGTTAGGTTTAGGTTCAGGGTAGTGTTAGGGATAGGGTTATGGTACGGGTTAGGTTTAGGGTTGGGTTTAGGGTACGGGTTAGTTTTAGGGTTAGGTTATGGGTTAGTGTTAAGGTTAAGGTTCAGGTTAGTGTTAGGGTATGGGTTAAGGTTAGGGTACGGGTAAGGTTTATGGTTAGGTTTAGGGTTAGGTTTAGGGTTAGTGTTAGGGCATGGGTTAGGTTTAGGGTATGGGTTAGGGTTAAGGTTAGGGTCAGGGTGAGGGTTTTGTTTAGGGTTTGGGTACGAGTTAGTGTTAGGGTTATGGTGCGGGTTAGGATTTGGGTTATGGTACGGGTTAGGGTTACAGTACGGGTTAGGGTTAGGGTTAGGGTACGATTAGGGTTAGGGTTAGGGTTAGGTTTAGGGTTAGGTTTAGTGTACGGGTTAGGGTTAGTGTTAGGGTTAGTGAAAGCTTTAGGGTTAGTGTTAGGATTAGGTTTATGGTTAGAGTACGGGGTAGGTTTAGTGTTAGTGTTAGTGTTAGGGTTAATGTACGGGTTATGCTTAAGGTTAGGCTAGGGTTAGGTTACGGGTTAGGGTTTGGTTTAGGGTACGGGATAGGGTTAGCCTACGGATTAAGTTTAGGGTTAGGGTTAGGGTTAGTGTACGGGTTAGGGTTAGGTTTAGTGTCAGGGTTAGGGTTAAGGTTAGGGTTAGAGAAGGGTTAAGGGTTATGCTTATGGTTAGGGTTATGGTTAAGTTTAGGGTGCGGTTTAGGGTTAGGTTTAGGGTTAGGTTTAGGTACGGGTTTGGGTTAGTGTTAGGGTACGGGTTCGGTTTACTGATTGGGTACGGGTTAGGGTAAGGTTTAGGGTTATGGTTAGGATTAGGGTTTAGGGTTAGAGTCTGGGTTAGACTACGGGATAGGGTTAGGGAACGGGTTACGGTTAGGGTTAGGGTAAGGGTTAGTGTTATCGTACGGGTTAGGTTTAGAGTTAGTGTTAGTTTTAGGGTTAGAGTACGGGTTAGGGTTAGTGTTAGGTTTAGGGTTAGTGTTAGGGTATGGGTTAGGGTTAGGTTACGGTTAAGGGTTATGGTTTGGGTTAGGGTTAGGGTTAAGTTTAGGGTGCGGGTTAGGGTTAGGGTTAGGGTTACAGTTAGGGTTAGAGTACGGATTTTGGTTAGTGTTCCGGTAAGGGTTAGGTTTGCCGTTTGGGTACGGGTTCGGGTACGGTTTACGGTTAGGCTTAGGGTTAGGGGTTAGGGTGAGAGTTAGGAATAGGCTACGGTCAGGGTTAGGGTACGGGTTAGGGTTAAGGTTAAGGTTTGGTTAGGGTTAGTGTACGGGTTAGGGTTAGGGTTAGGGTTACAGTTAGGGTTAGAGTACGGATTTTGGTTAGTGTTCCGGTAAGGGTTAGGTTTGCCGTTTGGGTACGGGTTCGGGTACGGTTTACGGTTAGGCTTAGGGTTAGGGGTTAGGGTTAGAGTTAGGAATAGGCTACGGGTAGGGTTAGGGTACGGGTTAGGGTTAAGGTTAAGGTTTGGTTAGGGTTAGTGTACGGGTTAGGGTTAGGGTTAGGGTTAGTGTTAGGGACACGGACGGCTTAGGGTTAAGTTTAGGGTACGGGATAGGGTTAGTGTACGTGTTAGGTCTAGGGTTAGGGTTAGGTTTAATGTGCGGGTTAGGGTTAGGGTTAGGGTTTGGGTTCGAGCTAGGGTTACGTTTAGGGTTAGGGTATGGGTTAGGTTTAGGGTTAGGGTTCAGGTACAGTTTAGGGTTAGGGTACGTGATAGGGTTAGTGTTAGGGTCAGGGTTATGGTTAGGTTTTGGGTCCGGGTTAGTGTTAGGGTTAGGGTTCGGGATAGCGCTAGGCTACGGGTTAGGGTTACAGTTAGGGTTTGGGTACGGGTTAGGGTTCGGGTTAGGGTACGGGATAGGTTTGGGTACGGGTTAGGTCAAGGGTTAGGATTAGGTTTAGGGTACGGGTTAGGGTTAGCGTTAGGTTTAGGGTTAGGGTTAGGGTATGGGTTATGCTTAGGATACGGGTTAGGGTTAGGGTTAGGGTCAGGGTTAGGGATAGGTGTAGGGTACGATTTAGTGTTAGGGTTATGTTTAGGGTACGGGTTAGGTTTAGGGTTAGGTTTAAATTACGGGTTAGATTTAGGGTACGGGTTAGGGTTAGGTTTAGTGTCAGGTTTAGGTTTAGGGTTAGGGTACGAGTTAGGGTTAGGGTTAGGGTACGGGTGAGGGTTAGGTTTATGGTACGGGTTATGGTTACAGTACGGGGTAGGGTTAGGGTGAGGGTTAGGGTTAGTGTTAGAGTATGGTTAGGGTTAGGGTTAGGGTTAGGTTAGCGCTAGGTTATGGGTTAGGTTTACTCTTAGTGTTTGGGTACGTGTTAGGGGTAGGGTACAGGAGAGGTTTGGGTACGGTTTAGGTCAAGGGTTAGGGTTAGGTTTAGGGTACGGGTTAGGGTTAGGCTTAGGTTTAGGGTTAGCGTTAGGTTATGGTTTATGCATAGGGTACGGGTTAGTGTTAGGTTTAGGGTCAGGTTTAGGGTTAGGTTTAGGGTACGAGTTAGTGTTAGGGTTAGGTTTAGTGTACGGGTTAGGGTTAGGGTTAGGTTTAAAGTACAGGTTAGGTTAGGGTACGGGTTAGGGTTAGGTTTAGGGTCAGGGTTAGGGTTAGGGTTAGTGTACGAGTTAGGGTTAGGGTTAGGGTACGGGTTAGTGTTTGGTTATGGTACGGGTTAGGGTTACAGCGGGTTAGGGTTAGGGTGAGGGTTAGGGTTAGGGTTAGAGTATGGTTAAGGTTAGTGTTAGGGTTAGAGTACGGGTTAGGGATAGTGTTAGGGTTAGGGTTAGGGTTAGGGTTAGGGTTAGGGTTATTGTATGGTTTAGGCTAAGGGTTAGGATTAGGGTTAGGATACGGGTTAGGGTTAGGTTTATGGTAAGGGATAGGGTTAGCGTACAGGATAAGTTTAGGCTTAGGTTTAGGTTTAGGTTACGGTTTAGGGTTAGGGTACAGGTTAGTGTTAGGTTTAGGTGCGGGTTAGGGTTAGAGTACGGGTTAGGGTAAGGTTTAGGGTCAGGGTTAGGATTAGGGATAGGGTTATGGTACGGGTTAGAGTTAGGGTTGGGGTTACAGTACGGGTTTGTTTTAGGGTTAGGGTACGGGTTAAGGTTACGGTTAAGGTTAGGGTTAGTGTTAGGTTATGGGTTAGGGTTAGGGTACGGGTAAGGGTTATGTTTAGGTTACCGTTAGGGTCAGTGTTAGGGTTAGGGTACGAGTTAGGGTTAGGGTTATGTACGGTTAAGGGTTATGGTTAGGGTTAGTGTTAGGGTTAAGTTTAGGGTGCGGATTAGGGTTAGGGTTAGGGTTAGGGTTAGGGTTAGGGTTAGGTTTAGCGTACGGGTTTGGGTTAGTGTTAGGGTACGGGTTAGGTTTACCATTTGGGTACGGGTTAGGGTAAGGGTTAGGGTTAAGGTTAGGGTTAGGGGTGAGGGTAAGAGTTAGTGTTAGGCTACGATTTAGGGTTAGAGTATGGGTTAGTGTTAGGTTTAGGGTTAGGGTTAGGTTTAGGGTTATAGTACCGGTTAGGGTTATAGTTAGGTTTAGGTTTTGGGTTAGAGTACGGGTTAGGGATAGTGTTAGGGTTAGGGTTAGTGTTAGGGTATGGGTTAGGGTCAGAGTACGGGTTAGGGTTACGTTTAGGGTTATGGTTAGGGTTAGAGTACGGGTTAGGGTTAGTGTTAGGGTTAGGGTTAGGTTTAGGGTTAGAGTACGGATAGGGTTAGGGTTAGGGTTAGGGTACGGGTTAGGGTTAGGTTTAGGGTACGGGATAGGCTTAGCGTACGGGTTAAGTTTAGGGTTAGGGTTAGGTTTAGGTTACGGTTTAGGCTTAGGGTACGGGTTAGGGTTAGGTTTAGGTGAGGGTTAGGGTTAGGGTTAGGGTACGGGTTAGGGTTAGGTTTAGGGTCAGGGTTAGCATTAGGGATAGGGTTAGGGTACGGGTTAGGGTTAGGTTTGGTGTTAGGGTACGGGTTAGTTTTAGGGTTAGTGTATGGGTTAGGGTTACGGTTAAGTTTAGGGTTAGGGTTAGGGTTATGGTACGGGTTAGGGTTACAGTACTCTTTAGGGTTAGGGTGAGGGTTAGGATTAGGTTTAGTGTACGGTTAGGGTTAGGGTTAGAGTTAGTGTTAGGCTAAGGGTTAGGGTTCGGGTTAGGGTTATGGTACAGGTTAGGGTTAGGGTTTGGGTTAGGGTTAGAGTACGGGGTATGGATAGTGTTAGGGTTAGGGTTAGGGTTAGAGTACTGGTTAGGGTAAGTGTTAGGGCTAGGGTTAGGTTTAGGGTACGGGTACGGGTTAGGGTTAGGGTTTGGGTTAGTGTTAGTGTACAGGTTAGAGTAAGGGTTGCGGTTAGGTTTAGATGCCAGTTAGGGTTAGGTTTAGGATTAGGGTTAGGGTTAGGGTATGGGTTAGGCTTAGGGTACGGGTTAGGATTAGGGTTAGGGTACGTGTTAGGTTTAGGTTTAGGGTACAGGTTAGGGTTAGGTTTAGGGTTAGGTTATGGGTTAGGTTTAGGGTATGGGATATGGTTAGGGTGAGGGTAGTGTTAGGGTTAGAGTACGGTAAGGGTAAGGGTTAGGGTTAGAGTACGGGTTAGGGTTAGTGTTAGGGTTAGGGTTAGGGTTAGGGTATGGGTACGGGTTAGGGTTAGGGTTTGGGTTAGGGTTAGAGTACGGGCTAGGGATAGTGTTAGGGTTAGGGTTAGGGTACGGGTTAGGGTTAGAGTTAGGGTTAGGTTTAGAGTACGGGTAGGGTTAGTGTTAGGGTAATGGTTAGGGTTAAAGTACGGGTTTGGGTTAGTGTTAGGGTACGGGTTAGTTTTACCGTTTGGGTACGGGTTAGGTCAAGTGTTAGTTTTAGGTTTAGGGTATGGGTTATGGTTAGGGTTAGGTTTAGGTTTAGAGTACAGGGTAGGGTTAGTGTTAGTGTTAGGGTAAGGGTTAATGTACGGGTTAGGCTTAGGGTTAGGTTAGGGTTAGGATACGGGTTAGGGTTAGCTTTAGGGTACAGGATAGGGTTAGCGAACGGGTTAATTTTAGGTTTAGGGTTCGGTTTAGGTTACGGTTTAGGGTTAGGGTATGGGTTAGCGTTAGGTATAGGGTGCGGGTTGGGTTAGGTTTAGGGTTAGTGTAAGGGTACAGGTTTGCGTTAGGTTAGGGGTTAGGGAATGTGTTATTTTTAGGGTTTGGGTACAGATTAGGGTTATGGTTAAAGTTAGGGTTAGGGTTAGGTTATGGGTTAGGGTTAGGTTACGGTTAAGGGCTATGGTTTGGGTTAGGGTTAGGGTTAAGTTTAGGGTGCAGGTTAGGGTTAGGGTAAGGGTTATGGTTAGGGTTAGAGTACGGGCTTGGGTTAGTGTTAGGGTATGGGTTAGGTTTACCGTTTGGATACGGGTTCAGGTAAAGTTTAGGGTTAGGCTTAGGGTTAGGAGTTAGGGTTAGAGTTAGGATTAGGCTACGGGTGGGGTTAGGGTACGGGTTAGGTTTAGGGTTAGGTTTACGGTTAGGGTTAGGGTATGGGTTAGTTTTAGGGTATGGGTTAGGGTTATGGTTAGGTTCAGGTGTAGGGTTAGGTTTAAGGTACGAGTTAGGGTTAGGGATAGGTTAAGTGTACGGGTTAAGGTTAGGGTTAGGTTTAGGTTTAGAGTACGGGGTAGGGTTAGTGTTAGGGTTAGGGTAAGGGTTAATGTACGGGTTAGGCTAGGGTTAGGTTAGGGTTAGGATACGGGTTAGGGTTTGCTTTAGGGTACGGGATAGGGTTAGCGAACGGGTTAAGTTTAGGTTTAGGGTTCGGTTTAGATTACGGTTTAGGGTTAGGGTACGGGTTAGCGTTAGGTTTAGGGTGCGGGTTGGGTTAGGGTTAGGGTTAGTGTAATTGTTAGGGTTAGGTTTAGTTTCAGGGTTAGGGTTAGGGTTAGTGTTAGGGTACAGATTTGCGTTAGGATAGGGGTTAGGGTATGGGTTAGTTTTAGGCTTTGCTTACGGATTAGGGTTATGGTTAAAGTTAGGGTTAGGGTTAAGTTATGGGTTAGGGTTAGGTTACGGTTAAGGGTTATGGTTTGGGTTAGGGTTAAGGTTAAGTTTAGGGTGCGGGTTAGGGTTAGGGTTAGGGTTATGGTTAGGGTTAGAGTACGGGTTTGGGTTAGTGTTAGGGTATGGTTTAGGTTTACCGTTTGGGTACGGGTTCGGGTAAGTTTTAGGGTTAGGCTTAGGGTTAGGAGTTAGGGTTAGAGGTAGGATTAGGCTATGGGTGGGCTTAGGGTACAGGTTAGGGTTAGGGTTAAGGTTCGGGTTAGGGTTTGGTTACGGGTTAGGGTTACGTTTAGCGTTA